>JAODAC010002240.1:0-36661 GCA_027575185.1 Mimaenictus wilsoni
CATCCCGATCGGGGCTAGTCAAAATTTGGTCCAAAATTGCATTTTGAAAGTGGGTATTTTTCAAAATAACTCGAGAACGACAAAATCGACCCCCAAATATTATAACATTTTCTGAATCAGCACGTTCCGCTCGATAAGATAGCATAGTTTGAGATCTATCTGAGAATAAATATGTAGAAAATTATGACGATATATGGAAATTTCGTCAAGGGATGAGTATTAAAAAATTTTCAAAATCTGAAAAATCAAAATATCTCGGACACTATATGAGCTATAGAGCCTATATTTTGAAAAAACACGCAGAAACCATCTGAGATAATACTCTGTTAGTTTCATCCCAATCGGAGCTAGACAAAAATTGGTCCAAAATTGCATTTTGAAAGTGGATCTTTTTGAAAATTACTCGAGAACGACTAAATCGACCCTTATATATTTTGTGAATATTTTCTGAATCAGCGCGTTCCTGTCCATAAGATAGCATAGTTGAGATCTATCTTAGAATAAATGGGTAGAAAATTATGACGATATATTGAAATTTCGCCAAGGGGTAACCTCTAAAAAATGGTCAACATTTTACTTACTTCAGAGTAAAATAAGAATGTGTATCTCTGAAACTTTATAGGAAGTATTAATTAATAGATTTCATTCACAATTGGATGCATATTCCTGAAGTAAAACTTCTATTCGCGCACTTGCTTGGAGAATAGTGAAAGTGAATTTCAGTTTGTATTTTAGGTTAGATCCGGTCAGAGGTATCATTTGTGTACAGGAATCTACAAAAGAAGAAGAAATTACACAAACACAATTCAGTTTACCAATGAAATTCGTAAATTTAGTAAGTTTCTATCTATAATTAACTGTCTAGTCACATAAATACAACAGTAACACGTTATTTTTAAACGATATTCCCAGACAATTCGATTAGACCATTTCCTGGAAGGCGAAACACCCAAGATATCATCGACTACGCATATTTCGAAAATACACCGTGACTCTTCGCTTCTCTAATTAAAGTTTAACGATTTGCTTGCACAATTTTCCCAATACCACAAACGAAATTTGTCAGCACTCGCACTCATTTTATTATTACCTCACCTTAACAACCCAAGACTACATTCTATAAACATACATCGAAATTCTCCTCATTTTCGTCATCAACTCAACTTGACTTGACGTTTTCATTAAACACGAAAATGGAATTAAGCATGAAATAATTTTAGCTTCGCTTTTATTCGACCTAAATTTGAATAAAAAATACGTTTTCCCACTTTCAGACTTTAGTCTGTGGACTTTTTGTAAATGGAAAAGCTTCAGTAAGTAATCTGGAACGTCTAAGGATTAATTTTTGCGTTTACAGAAATCGTGTTAAGTCAGGAGAGAAGAAAGTTTACTTTCGAATTGGGCTGATGTGAAGAAATATATCTATAAAACTATGGGAATGTTCTAAAAATCGTTATTCCTTGAATTTGTTAGGTTAGGAGTTAATTTTTGTAAGAAATTGTTAAAGCATAGGAAATGTAATATATTCCAACAGTTTGACCTATATGGAAACAAAATTAAACCTAGAGAACGCCAAAGACAATGTAATTCTGTTCTGAATGACTAATTAGACGCAATTTTGCAGTTCACGTGCTGCAAAATGACTAATGAGTCAAGCTCATCACTCGGATGAAGTTTATCACAATGGTTCGCTGTATTTTAATGACATTTTCGCGTTGACGCTTTAAGATTAAAAATTACGTATTCCAAAGTAGTAGAACAGAAATTATGCATTTTTTTGACTGGAAACATAACAAAAAACTGTTTGAAAGAACAGTGTTGGAAAACTGTAAATGCGCGTAAGCGGCTTGTTTTAAAATTGTTACCCCGAGATTTGTAAGGTCGCGAGGCCCTATCTAAAGGGCGTTGGCGAGTTCACCAGCGGAATAAACACGTAAAAAACACGAAAAACTGGGTTCGAGACACGTCGACAGGAGAGGTGAAAAACGTACTTACTCGGTGCAATGCTAGATAAAAACTAATTTTATTTACAAAGGTTCGGCACAAGAAGCGCCAATATGACAGATAGGGTAGGGATTGCTGCGCATGCGCGACTTAAGCGTGTGTCGGCACTACCAACCCCAATATCACTCCGTACCAAAATTCCTAAAAACGCCGATGACGCGAACAAAAACCTTAAAATGTTCAAAAAAAGTATTTCAATGCAATAAAAATAAAAACTTAAGCCCACCTCGACAGCCTAGTGGATAAAGCATTGGGCTATAACGCAGGCAGACGGGGTTCGAGTCCTCGGTGTGGGCATTCATCAGTGTACATTAACAAATGATCACACAGTAAATCACACACAGCACACACTTCTACCTAATTAACAATCAACAATCTACTTTCAACCATGAAACACTCAACATACGTATGCATAAGATGCAACTCTCAACACACTCTACAAACTACAACATACTTCTACAACAACATACACACACTGTTCACAACTATTATCTTCACAACAACATCAACAACGATAACAAACACATTGTAAACACAGGATATAAAAATATATAAACACGTCGGCTGCTATTAGGTAAGCCATTGCTAAGCGTACATATTTATTAAATTTGGTAGACAAGAAATTAACCTTTTTTAAACTGCAAACTTTGATTGTAAAAGTGTTAACAGTAAAAAATGAGTGGACTTTAAATAAAAATGTGAAAAACTTAAAATGAATAAACAAAAATTTAAAAAAAAATGACTGAAGAGAAATTCATATCAATATTCGAAATTCATATAACATTATATATTCAGATCATAAAATATATAATTTTTTATTTAATACTTCAAATTTATACTTACAATATTTTTAAAAAATGCGATTACAAAAGATTTTCCTATAGTGAACAATTTTATTTTTTCAGCGTTTTCTTTGAATAACTCATTAAATGTGGGTGAATTAATTGCACGTTGTTATCAATATTTTTGCCAACAGTTGTGATGAAGATAAAACTGTCGCGTGATTCGTTGGCAAACAAGCACGACGTGGGAAATTGTACACGCACACTCGCGGCGCGGACGAGCGGAAGTTCGCGCGAGTTTTCCGCGTCGCGCTGCGCTCAACGACTGAGCGCTTTTCACGCTTTCCACGCACGTTAGTAACGTGGAAAACGCGCGCCGCGATATTCACACGCTATCGTCTCGACGCAACAGGCCGACGCGACGGCGACGGCGACGGCGACGGCGACGCAACAAGCGTCTACAAGCAACGAGCTACAACATTAATGGATATACAGTCTGGCTACAATGGAAAATAGTTGGAAATCCGGTTCGAAGGACCATGAAAACAGTTTGAGATCCTGTTCGAAGGCAATACGCTGGTGAGGGCGGGGATTTTCCTCACCACCTAGATATAAGAGTATTGTAAAGGAAGTGGTGGTACCGCAAGGAGGGTTGTGTGTGGACGGTACGCACCGCTTCAAGGTTTCCTTAATAATAATGAGAATGAGTCTCTTCTTATCTTTACCTTCCCTAACGCGCAACACAGGCAGCTGGTTTCCTCACCTGATTTCTTCTGATTCTGGGCGTTTTTCGCGCTATCACCAAGGGTCGCGGTCCAGTATACGTCCCCTTTCTCTTCCGTCGCAAATATACCTCTGATCGGAACCCGGTGCGTGCACCGCGCCATCAACCAGGGCCACTGACGACACGTACTAGTACACTCTTTATTGTATGTACAATAGATATCAATCAATTCCGTGTTGGACAAATGACACACTCTCCTGGTGAAATTAATGCATTGTAGACAACTCCAAACTAGACAACTTCATATACTCTTAAAATGAATTTTAAAACTGTCATCTAGCGGGATGTTTTATAAACCTGTGGCGGTCCAGACCACACATTAACATGTATTAGATATTGTATTTCTTCAAGGTTTTTTCCACTGTCTATTCTCTCAATTTCAACTCTGCAAATCTTTCAAACCTACACATCTGTTTCCAATCTTTGCATGCATTCCAAGCGCAGGTATATATCTCCTCTTCGACCCTTGCGCTCTTTCTCTATCTTACTTATACTATCGCTGTTTCTTTAATGCACCCTCGAGGTCTTTATATTTCTTTACCTCGAGGAGTTAGTTTTCTGCTGCCGCACGCGCAACATCACTGTTCTCTTCGTCTTCCTATTGTCAACTATTTCTTCCTGTGTAATAATAAATCTACTTGTTATACTTAATAGAATTGCATCATTACTGGCAATCAACGGCACACCGTACCCCACAAACCTCTATGTTTACCTCTATGTCTTGGTATGGGTTAAAGTAAAACGTAAATGATGTTCACTCTGTATATGAAAGACGATTACTTTGGGAGTAAACAAAACGAATCATTATAATCGTTCTGCGACCGGGTGGCGGAAAGCGGCGCCAACAGTGTCAAGCATATTTGCGCGCTACCCCTAAACACTCGACGATGGCGATGGAGGTGGAGGTGCCGGTTTTGGCGGTGGCGCGTAATTTAAGTGCACTTTGCGGGACGCTTTGTCCAATCGCAACGACAGCGCTCATCCATGTGGAAAGACAAGCGGTTGTAGATGTGCGACGTGGAAATTAATAAAGCGTTTATTCGCGTTTATTTCCGCTCCCTCTTCCGAAAGTTTGTCGCGATGCGCCCCATGAGCCAACCAACCAACCTGACGAAAGCCGTTATAGTAATCATTAAATATGCATGACTTTATAACCGCCAATACTGTTAGACATTTACGAACTTTGCAGATTGTGGTAATTTGATGGTTATTCAATCTGATTACAGACATTATCTTGTTCGACTTTATTGACATCGTAATTTTCTAATTGGTCTTCCAAACATTTAATATATTTTTATTATTTAATCATTATCCTATATAATTATTATTTTTATTTATTCTACAACCTTTTCTACCACATTGTAGTGTAAGGGATTAGTAAGTTTCGCCCGGCCCGATCTCGTTACTGATGGTTAGGGATGTCAACTTTGCGCGAAATATCGATACTTTTTGGTATCGATACGTTTGAATTTTCGATATTTTCGATAACCAAGTATCGAACAAAAGTATCGATACTTATTGATATCGAAAACGCACATTGGCGCCATCTGTTAATGCATTTTCAAATTATTTTTTTACTCCTTACAGTAATCTTGCAGTTTAAGAATGAAAACTATTGCGGTAATTCCTAAATAATAAAATTAATGCTTATAAAATTACTGATTTGGTAAATAAAGGCTAAACTAAGTTTTTATCAAAAAGTGACAAAATTTAAATGAATTTGAATTGTAGGGATTAAGAATCGAAATTTCGCTCGCAATCAGGGAACGTTTACCATCCGAATTGGTGGTTGTGATTAACAAATGGCTTCGGTGAAGGGGCATGTTAAAAAGTATCAAAAATGACCGATACGATACTCTCGATAAGTATCGAAAATTAAAGTATCGATAAAAGCCGATAAGTATCGACATGTGGTATCGATACTTATCGATACCGATACTTTTATTGACATCCCTACTGATGGTCCTGCTCTGAATTATTGTGCATATGGGTTTTTTTTCCGGGGAGCGTTGCGCCGCAGCTGCTTTTCTTTTTTTGTGAATAACGTGCGTGTCTGGTTGCGCAATTCCACCACTATTCTCCCCTCTAATAGTCCCATTCTCCATTTTACAACGGCCTCCCTCACTTTTCGTTTATTCGACCTACACTCTGAATCGAACCATTCCTCGCCCTCGCACCACTGTTTTCTTTCCTTCTTCCTTACACATTTTCCCAATTCCTTCTCCATATCTTCTAGGGTCAGAATCTGCTCCCATTGCATTATTTTAATAAATACATTATTTGAATTATTCAATTAAATACGTCAGTAATTATTGTGATTTTACACGAACAAAAAAGTTATCACGTCTATTTTGCTGCAGTAATCATGGACTAAGGCGATAATCATAGACAAATTACTGTCTACTAAACTTTTTAATTGTGCACCATAAGCTGATAGAATAATTGTGTCCTATAACGTCATAGATAAACATTTATTAGATAATGTTGGACAAAAAGACAAGAAAGAAACAAAGAGACAAAAAGGCACCAATTTGTGATAATGCGGGCACGTGTCCTTATCTTCAATACTGAATATATCCGCGTATTAAACTGATCCCCAATTGGTGAGAGTGACGTTGGGGTCACCAGGGTGTCCGCCATAGTAAAGGAGAAAAAAGAAGAAGGGAAGCTCCACTGGGAATTACTACGAGTGTCGGGGTATGAATGAAAAAAAAAATGGTTTGGTGTAATCATTTTCTGCTTTATATTTGAGAGCAAGTACTTAGTATGATTTTTCCTAACTCATTCACACAATTACTATCATACAATCTTATTTAAACGACCCCAGACTAGCTAGCATTGACATATCAAAGAAGAACATGTAATCATTTAGCACAATTAATGAATCTACAAAGAAATTAATTAATTAAAATTGAAATTGAAATTTTAACAGGGAAAGAGAAAGTATGAAGCCCCCGACCGGATTTGAACCGGCGACCTTTGGGATACCGGCCCAACGAGCTACCACTGCGCCACGGAGACCCCGGGAACCCGACCTGGTACTTCGAATCAACTTTTTTTTCCTTAATCTGCTTCACAAGTTCTAAACAAAAAAATCTATCGAAAACTTTGATCCCGACCTGGGCAACGCCGTCTATAGTAAACTGATTCAATAAATCGCCAGCAAAACACAAGTGAAATTTCATTTCAGTTCATACAAATGCCATTAAATCGGCACTGATTAGTTTGCCTAGTAACCGCCATCGCACCGCCAATGGCCACACTTCTCTGGAAGTTTTCACCAACAACATTATAAAATACTTGACGCGTCACATTAAGATTACGCTATTAATATAATTAATTACCGCACAGTAGTTCACACACACGCTGCATGTTTATATTTTATTCAAATAGGAATTTCATGAAATCCTTTCTTATACACCCACACAGACACATACGTACACACTTATATAGGGACAGATAGACTCGATTTGTAACAAATTATATAATTTGACACATGGTGTCAAGCCACAATGAAAAAACAGGGCAGTCTCTTCATTGAAATTTCCTCATCAAAAAAGTAAGAAAGGAATGCATGAGTTAACAAATCATTTCCTAGAAACAAGTAAATATTCATGATAACCTTTGTTCGGATGGAGGATTTTGCACATTTCTTTGCATGGAAATGATTGTTTTTTATGTTTACATATTGCTTCGATAATGCTAATGGATCACACACCGTCTTGTTGCCAAAGTCGATCGTTATCACTCGTTAAATAATTAGCGTAGTATTACGTAGCCAGTGACCCGCGCTCCCTTTACGAAAAAAAACCCATGCGAGTTTAATTATAAATTAATTAAATCACCACAAGTCGCACCAAAAAGTGTCAATATTACCGCATCGTATAATTACGTACAATTTGTTTACGATAATTTTGTGGTGGTTAAATATACACATTTTCCACACACACATGCCACATTCTTTCAACTTTAAATTTTTAACAACAGTACTGCGAACCATAACCAAACTCCGACATCCTCATAACCCTCCGAACACACTGCTATACACCAAAACCCAAATACTCCCCGTCAACATGCGGCATATCGAATTCCAACAAAAATTCAAAAATAACCCAAAATTAATTTGGCTATCGTTGAACCGCTTTCACTGAAAATTCATCTATCAAATTCAAAACTCCCGAAAACACACTACCACGAACATAATAGACGAACATAAAAATGTAAACATATTATATACTATGTATTACGATGTACATTTGTTTCATGACAGAAAGATTATAGTCTTTCTAACGGTCGATAGCCGTTAAAATATATCTATCTATTTCTATCTATCCATTTAATTTTTTAGTTCCTAGATTTGTTTCCTTTTTTCTTTTCCAAAAAAATGTTTTTTTTTAAATATTTTTGTGACACATATGATTTTGGTGCTATTTTTCTTTACTTATTTGTTTTGTTTGTAGTGTGGGTGGAGATAGAGGGAAGAGATTGGTACTCAGCGCATATGGTCCAGTCGGGGGGCTTTAAAAGTGACGAGTTGCACTTGGCATAACCACAGTCGAAATGCAAATGTCTCGGCTTTCGGCCGCTGGTTGAAGTTGTGGTGGTGACTGGTCAGTGATACGTAATTTGCAGCATTTATGTACGGTCCACGTCTTTGTTTATTGCGTGTTTGCGACTCGGACAACGTCTTTATTGGATATTTATTTATATGTATGTTGTTTAATAGGTAAGCACATTTTTCTCAAGTTACCCCGCATGTTTTTTTTGTTGTAATAATTTGTGGGTTTATCAAGATTTTGATACGTTAACTTCACTTTTGATTATTCATAGGTTTACCTTGATCTGTTAGGTTGAATTAGGTAAAATTATTGTATCTTGGGCATTACCAGAATAAGATTCAGTAAAATTAGAGACGTTTGCTTTTTTCTTGACTGAAAAAAGCGAAATTAATGATTTTTACCAAAAAAATTCCTAAAAACTGTAAATAATTGTGCGTTGAAAACTATTAAGTTAATTCTCTTTCGATGTATTTATTCATATCAAGAATTACTTTTGGATAAGACAAAAACATTTTTTATTGCGCCCGCCGAAATTCGATCATGGGACCACAGCACCATTTGTTTGTGCGTCGAAAACTATTAAGGAAATTCTCTTTCAATGTATTTATTCAAATCAGGATTTACTTTCGGATAAGACAAAAAACATTTTTAAGCGTCCGCCGAGATTCGATCCTGGGACCACTGCACCACTTGGTTGTGCGTTGAAAACTAGTAAATAAATTCTCTATCAATGTATTTATTCATATCAGGATTTACTTTTGGATAAGACAAAAACATTTTTTATTGCGTCCGCCGAAATTCGATCTTGGGACCACAGCACCATTTGTTTGTGCGTCGAAAACTATTAAGGAAATTCTCTTTCAATGTATTTATTCATATCAGGATTTACTATTGGATGAGATAAACCAAATAATTTTATTGCGTCCGCTGAGATTCCATCCTGGGACCATTGCACCACTTGATTGTGCGTTGAAAACTATTAAGAAAATTGTCTTTCAATGTATTTATTCATATCAAGAAATACTTTTGAATAAGACAAAAAATCATTTTTTATTGGGTCCGCCGAGATTCGATCTTCGGACCACTTGGTTGTGCCTTTAAACATTAATTTAAATTGGAAAAAAGTTACTGCAAACTTTTTATTATCAATATTTTTTTTCATTAAATATTAACTTTTTCCTTAATATTGCATCCATAAGAAACAGGGATCTATTTTAAACACAAATGACGAAAAAGATAATTATCCTTAATTCAGCTGTAAAAACTCTAAATACACAAAATTTATAAACATTCAACCAAAATTCACACGATAATTAAAACTTCAAACCATTCATATTACAAATTTACAATTAAAAAAAAGCACGCACGGAAAATAATCACGCACATAAAATAATGTGTGCTTTTACAAGCTTATACAACTTAGATAATTACAAAACTTTCAAACAAAAAACGTCTGTACCTTTCTATTGTTAATAAACATCAATTTTTCCATTGAAAACACCTAATCAAGCATGGTAATAAGTCATATATTAATTAATAGTAGTAAGCTTTGAAGTCCTTCAAAACGACGCTTTAAAGTTTTACCGCCGTGTAAGAAACACGCGCCGCCAAAGAAACATGCGTAAAATGCATGAAATGAGAAGGGAAACGTGTGCATAATTCACCAACGAAAACAATCGCATTGCGGTTGGTTATGGTCGGGGTTTATCTTTCGCTTCTTCTTCGTTCTATTGCATTCCATCTTTGGTTTTCCGCTTACGTCTGCGTCTGCGACTGCATCAGCATCTGCGAGTTTTGGGAATTGATAAATTACTTTTGTTCTCGCAAAACGAAAACGAAACAAAGAAATCGTTAAAAATAACTGCCTATAGAGAAAAGTACAAGTACTAAGGGGTCTAGGGGTCCCTCTTTGAAGTCACAGACGGACGTCTCTAATAATGGAGTACAATTATATACGTCTCAGATGTAGGTTTTCATAATATGAAGCAAATTCTATTGACCAATGGAGAGGGGTCCTCCGGGAATGGGGGAGACCCCTTGGGTCCATGTGGTATGAGACATAGAAATTTCATCATAAAACCCAACACAACAATGATATCCCATCATATGAAGCAAATTTGATTGACCAATCGAGGGGGTCCTCGGAAAACTGGAGTGAGGGACACAAGTGAGGGTTTATTCAGTATGGGACATATTAGACATTTCATTATAAACTCCAACATATCAACGAAGACCTGGGTATTATAGAATAATTTAAAATTTTTCAAAGGGACCCCCAGGAAGTTGAAAAGAGAAAAAAGGGTTAGAACCCTCCCAATAAATTGCTAAATTGCCTTCAATTAAATAAAAGCTGTCCAATTAAAAATTAAACATCCAATTAAAAAAAAACAAAATATGACAGAAAATATAATCAAAAGTATTCAAATTTTCAAACAATTACAATTTTTGATGATATTCATATTCGATTCCTTTTTTTTTGAGATATCACAAAGGAAAATATCGACAAACAAGATAAGAGCCTATCAACGAATTGAATAGACCTCTAAAATTACTCGATTTTCCTTTCTAACCAGGTATTTTCAGCGTGAAATTCAATTCACTGTTTCTTCGATAATGTAATCCGATACTAGTATCAGTTACAAACAAGCCCTGGCTTTATATAAACCAACCCCCCTGCGATTGTGTTGCATTTGTGCGTTGGGTTTCCACGTATTTATTTCACAACGTTTTCAATTTCAGCGTGGTAGCGAGATGCAGATTGGAAAATGGCAGATCTACGCGTGGATTGTCTACACAGCCATCGAAATATCACAGCGGGTGGACTGTCGAGAGGTCCATGATGTCGACAAGTACAGATACATTTGTGGAGATCATCTCAATGACGAATTGACGATCTTGTGCAAAACTTTCAATAATCGACATAAAAGAGATGTGGACATCACTACAGAATGTTGCAAGGGTTTGGGATGTACCACTAGGTATCTTGCTCAATATTATTGCGAAGAAATCAAAAGGTAAGGCAAAGTTGCATTCTTTTAAGGACAGACCATTTTAGGAACAGGTTTTTTCGTTTGTTTTTGTAGTGAATACGAGTATCTCTTGGAGAAACCTTTTGAAGGTAGGCCAGATGTTGATCGTGAGAACTCTAGGGAATTGCATAAAAGGTTAGTAGACTGATTGTGAGATCTGTATTCATGGACATTCCCTATGACTCCTCAAAACTTGCTTTTGTATGGGAAATATTAGTTTCTGCAGGTCTGACCAGATCCCTGAAATCCCTGAAAGTGTCAGAAATCCTAAACTTGAGCCTGGGACCTTAGAAATTGCTTTTTTACAAAAAGTTGCAGTTCCCGGCAGGTCTGAACAGATCCCTAAAGTCCTTGACAGGGCCAGAAACCCTAAACATAAGGCTCAGAAATCTCAGAACTTGCTTTTGTACAAAAAGTTGCAGTTCCTGGAAGGGCTGAACTGATCCCTAAAATCCTGAAAGAGACAGAAATCCTAAACTTGAGGCTTGGACCTTAGAAATTGCTTTTGTACAAATAGTATCAGTTCCTGGCAGGTCTGAACAGATCCCTGAACTCTCTGAAAGAGCTAGAAACCCTCAACTTGAGGCTTAGACCCTAGAAATTTGTATTTATACAATAGTATCAGTTCCTGGCAGGTCTGAAGAGATCCCTGAACTCTCTGAAAGAGTCAGGAACCCTAAACTTGAGAATTGAACCTTAGAAATTGCTTTTGTACAAATAGTATCAGTTCTTGGCAGCTATGAACAGATCCCTGAAATCCCTGAAAAAGCCAGAAATCATAAACTTGAGGCTTGGACCTCAGAACTTGCTTTGGTACAAAAAGTATCAATTCCTGGCAGAGCTGAAGAAATACCTGCACTCCCTGAAAGAGTCAAAAACCCTAAACTTGAGGCTTGAACCTCAGAACTTGCTTTTGTGCAAAAAGTATCAGTTCCTGAAAGGCCTGAACAGATCTCTGAAATCCCTGAAAGAGCCAGAAAACCTAAACTTGAAGTTTGGACCTCAGAACTTGCTTTTGTATAAACAAGAGCAGTTCCTGGCAGAACAAGTCCCTGAAAGTCCCATAAACTCAAAACTTGAGCCTAGAACCTATTCTAAACCTGGGAAGTTACAAGAACTCTATTATGAATATCAGAATGTCACTTTACCAAACTAAAGTTTAATGATTTTGTACTTCATCAAGTAGAACACCAGTGATGAAGCCAACTACTCCAAAGACAATGACAGATAGCCAGTCCCTGCTTGCAAAAATGATGAGGGCCAATGGGATACGTAAAGATACCGACGATAATTCCGTACGTATTGCAAACATTACAAATGGTTACAAACATTTGCGCATGCATCATCTCATCTCGCGCATGAATCTGTCACGCAATGGCTGCCGATGCAGATGTGGTCGTCGGCACAGGAAACCCTCGCAGGTATAAAACATAATAAGTTTCAAATCCATTGTCAATCAGCCAATCTACTGGGTCAACACGACTTACAACTTGTTAGCTGATTATTGTTGATCTGTTCCAGATTGCAGATGGTTTCCAAGGATCATCTAAATCGGGATCCTATGTTGGCACCGATCATGTAGCTGACAACAAACCGGTGATGACACAATGGTCTTCTTTCCGAAATAGGAGAACATATCGATTAAAGCCGTTTTAAACCTGTTTGGACTATGATTATTTATTGCTATTACTATTTAGTATTTATAACATTTATGAGTCGACTGAAATTGTATAATTTGGGTGTTTGATTTTGTATTACGATTGCGACAAATTGGACTGACACTACTCAACTGTGATCGGCTTATTTTGAAGCTGCTATACTTCATTGATGTTTGTATTATTACACTAGTACTTATTTCTAGATTTTTTTTAAATAAAATATTCATAAGAAACATTTTTGGGATTTAAGCATGTCATGGAATGTCCCTGGGCTGAGGTATGAAGAGTCTAGTGAGATTAGAGGAAGAGGGATTGGAGGAGGTAGGTTTGGAGTGGTAGAAGTTAATTTAGAATGGTAGACATATGTGGAGACAAGAGAGTGGAAGAATGTTTAAGGGCTGGGCTTTCCCCAGTCTCCCTGGGGGAAACTCAGATGAGGTTTAGTAGATATCAGTGCAGTGGGCTCACTAGAAGATGTAAGACGATAGAATTTCCTATCCTTTCTAGCGTCTTACATCTTCTAGGAGGAATTAGGCTGGGTGAAAGCTCCTAAAGCTGTAACGGCTAACTTATGTGTGGACTGTGAATTACTGAGCCCCCAAATTTTGAACTGACAGACTTGCTTGGAGGACCCTGATGGGACATGTAGAATTGTTGATGAAGAAGATTCGCCAAGACCCTCCAGGGTCACAAATGCTCACTACAACAAATATAAGGAAACATTGACCCACGATAAGTCTCCCTTCGTTATTATCCAGGTATGGTCATAAAAACTTAAGCCAAACGAGTAACCCCAATATTATCAATAAGTTACAAAGATGAACCCTTAAAACATCAACCCATAAAACCACATAAACGTCGATATTCGATATTATTATAAGTAGTATTTATTTTCTAATTTTATTCATGTACAAATTCACTATCTATACTTAGAAACACCTAAGTGCCAGCAGTATATTTTGTTACTATTTAAGTTGAATTCATATTACTCTTAGTTATTTCGATAGTTCCTTCATGGTGTCTTCTATCCATTTTCTATATTTTGCAACATGAACATACACCCCAGGCTTATTTGCATATCCACAATGTTGGCCCCATGAGGTAATTCCAAATAGTTTGAAAACACCTAAACATTTCAAGAACATGTTCACTTCATATCATATCATAAAGGAATATCATAAAGGAATATTCAGATACCTTCGTGAAGACAAGCTAAAGGACCTCCACTATCCCCATCACAAGCATCAACTCCATTTTCCATAAAACCTGCACATAACATTCCCTCGGTTATGGCGTCCCCGTAGACATGTGGCATTTGACAGACGTCCTTGGAAAGAATTGGTATCCATCCAGCTCTTAACTCCCGTGATGCTTCTATAGCATTTAAAAATATTTTTTGACATTAAAACTTGAGGTATATATAATATAAACTTGGATACTTACTAGATTTGCCACTTTCAATTGATCCGAACCCTGAAATAGTACAATTCAGACCCACCGGGTATTCATAGTCGGCGGGTGGAAGACAGACAGGTTGGACGTCTTTGGTGATCTTTAGACCTTTTCCTTTCAGACGTATCAGGGCAATGTCGTTGTTCATTTTGTTACCATGTCCGAATTTGGGATGAATGGTAAAGTCTGGAAAGTTTAGAGTCTTTATTTAAGGTTTATAGGGTTGTAGTCATGGACTACCTTCAATGAAGGCTTCTTGTTCGGTACCCTCATCTTTGTCAACGTTGTAATCCCCGGCTACGATGAAATAAGCACCCTTGGAGTAGCCCATTAGGCAATGGGCAGCTGTCAGAATGTACTTGGAGGAGACTACGATTGCCCCACACCAATGGGCGGATTTTGTTTTGCCTTTTATTCTTACACTTGCCTGTGAATCATTTTACTGTATTAAGAGTATCAGCGAGAATAGATCGAGGTGGATCAGGGAGATTCAAGAAGGTACGTGGAGAATTGGGAGAGAATCGGGGAAAATCGGAAAGGATCTGAGAACATCGAGGAGGTTTGGGAGAGACTTTGGGAAGATCGGGAAGGATCGTGAAGGATCTGGAAGAATCGGAGAGGAGCAGAGAGGATCGGAAAGGATTGGTGAGTATTGGGGAGATTAGGAAAGGATCGGGGAGGATCTCGGACGTTCGGTGAGAATCGGAAACGATCTGGGAGAATCAGGGAGGATCAGGGATGATCATAGGGGATCAGAGAGATCATAAGATGGGAAACTCTAACCATCTGATTCTAATGAGGATTGGGAGAGGTTCGTGGAGGATCGGAGAAGATCTGAGAAGAGAATCTAAGCATCTGAGAGGATCTAGATTGGTCGAGGAGGATCTAGAAAGATCGAGCTAGATATGGGAGCATTCGGGAGGATCTGGAAGCATCGGTGAAGATCAGAGAGGATCAGGGAGGATCAAGGAGGATCATAGGGCATCAAGGAGATCATAAGAAAGAACATCAACAATATAATTCAATGATGGGAAACTAAATCCCGACTGGATTTGGTTAAAATCTTGATACATAGGAAGGAAGTTCAATGAAGACCTTAGACATCCCTAAAGTTAAGGAGTTCTTCTATAGTTACCTGCCAAGGATACTCCCCAATTTGAGCTGTTCCAGCCTGAACAACCCGAAAATGCACATCACTATGATCTCCCAAATTAAAAATAGCATCCTTTCGGAATCCACACTTTTCCGGCAACGTATTTTCTTCCAAATCAGGTTTAACATCAATATCAATCTTCTGACTCCTTCCAATACCTTCCAATGCATTAATTTAAAAAAATTCAATCATGAGAAGAATATGACTTACCTGGTACAGATTTAACGTTACAAAGAATACCAACATCCTCAGAATGTTCACAATTATGCTCTCCCCAATCCCAATGGAAACAATCTTCTAAAGCACTCTCATTACCCCTACAAAAGACCTGGTCCAACCAAATTGGACCCGAGCCAGGCCCAAATTGACCATCCTTAACCACTTTACCACTCCCACTGAGACCCAGTTGATTACAGACTACTTTCGCAGCGTCATCGTTGAAATCATCATCACAGACAGTACCCCAGATACCATTATGCATAATTTCCAGTCGGCCTTGATTTCGTTCAGTTAGTCTTAATTTTAATGGTGCCTAAAATTTCAGTCTTTTAATGAAGATACGGACCAAGAATAGGTTAGAATACTTCACAGAAGTCTCTACTTTCATCAGATTTATCAGTACAATCATAGACACCATCACATACAAAGGCCAAGGGTAAACATTCCAAATTATTTTTGCACTTCCAATGGTCTTTGGGACATATCTCTAGAGGTGTCTTGCAAACAACTCCAACAATCTGTAAGTTTAGTTCAGTTAAACCGACAGTCTGGAAATTAGCTAAGGGAAGAAGATAACCTCTTGGGGTTTACAGTTACTAATCCCCCATCCATTAAAATCGCAATCCCGAAGGGTTGTTTCATTTCCTGTACAAGTTACGTCGTCCATCAGGTAGACAGTTTCGTTGTCTTTGATATCCTCAGCAAAGAAGGAGTTCCCACGAACTTCAGCAGCTCCTAGGCTGAAGCCTAATTCTCGACATGCTACATCTGCGTTCTTCAAGCCGAACATGTCATCACAGATGTAGCCCACTCTTCCGAATACTGAAATGATATTAAAAATAAGATAAGACATCTCCTCAGCTTAAATTGAGTAACTAAACCAGTCAAACAGAACAGAGTCAGGTATCAGCTAGGCACGAAACATGTCTGGCTTAGCCGACAGTTGGTAAAGTCAATTCTAGTCTCAAAACGTTCTAAAGCTTTTCGATTTAATCACTGTAGCATGTCAAGCGGGCTGTGGCATGCTAAGAGAGCGGTTGCATGCCAAGCGAGTAATCAAGAATCGACTAAGGAAGCCCATTGAAAGAGATCTGTTAGCCGATTTCCTTCAGGGGGCTTCCTAGGCCCCTCCCCTCAAAATACCTTCAACTTCCAGGCGACCACTATGTCGCTCATCGCCAACCAAGCGAAGTTTATAGTTGAAAGCATCAGCATTGCATCCTTTCTCGTCCTGAGCATCACTGCAGTCATTTATACCATCACATAACTTTGAAGTAGGTATACATTTTTGATTCTTACACAGATACCCTTGAGTCTGAGTACAATCAACTGTATATTCTTGATTTTCATAATAATCGTACATTGGTAAAATGATAAGAGCTCCAGAACTACCAACATTGGAGTCCAGAATATAACAGGTTCCATCGTGCTTTCTAGAAAAACCATATTGTTATCATTTTGCTCAATGTAAGGTCCGGTGAAAGGCAGTAAAAGAATCATAGAGTGGTGTAATGAGAAATAAGTTAGGGAAGGTGAAGGAGACAAAGGTGACAGGGCAAAAGGATCAGGGAGGATTAAAGATAATCAGAGAGGATCAGGTGGGTTCGGGTAGGACATAGTAGGATCTGGATGGATTGGGGAGGATCGGGTAGGATCGGGGAGGATCTGTGAAGACCGGTGAGGATCGGTGAGGATTGGGAAGGATCGAGTAGGATCTGGGAGAATCTCGGAGTATCGGGAGGATTGGGTAGGATCGAGAAGGACCTGGGAGCATCAGGAAGGACCCAGGAGGATCGGGAAGGATCGTGGAGAATCGGGGGTGCCCACAGAAGATGTATCTACCTGAAATTAAACCCTTTGCAATTAACCTTTGAACAACTAGCAGCACACCAAGCTAGGGTAACATTAGGAAGTTTATTAATTTCCTTGACAGCTAATTTCGTTCCGGCAGTCTTAATAAAGTTCTTAAGTTTCAACCCACAGTCTTGTTCATCAGTTCCAGTAGGACAATCCTAGAATAATCAAAAACTCAAACATGGACCTTCTATACTTTCCTAAAACCTACCTTTTGACCATTACAAACACTGCTATGGCTTATGCAGAAGTGATGACCACAATCGAATGTTTGATTCGTGCACTTGACATTCCCAGCAACATTTTGTACAAGTTTCTTCGAGGGTGGTAATGGTTTGATTGGGGCATCCACTTCTACTAAATCATCATATTCAAAATGATAGTCACTGTCTACTTGCTGAGTTGGAAACGGTGGAGGCCAGACCTTCTTCCTATTTGTGGTCTGTGAAATTGTCAAGGTCTCATACCTTGATGTGGTTGGTTCACGTATAGTCTGCCACAAGTCTTCGATTTGTTGATCCAAATCATCTAGAAATTAACAAGTTAGTAAGGGATGTCATGAGACCAAGAGAAGAAGTACCATTAGTTTGTTGGGAAGGATTATATCCTCCTTGATTGGGTTTCGAATAATGACCATTTTGATTCCATTGGTGACCCCGAAGAGTTGTACTTACAGGTGTAGTAGTAGGTCTAGTTGAATAGTACGAAATTTGAGTATGAGATATTTCTCCTTGGTTCTGGGGTGGATGATATGGGGTATGTCCTTGATTGGGATTAAAGTATCCAGAATTAGAGGTTTGAAGTTGGTACCCACTGTTTTGGTTGTGATAATTCGACTCGGTTGTTTGCCATTGATTTATAGGACGATTCTGATTAGGTTGACCCTGATTAGAACTTGTATGGTAAGGTATATTAATTTGGCCTTGATTCTGATTCGGGTAATATTGAACGGAACTGGTCACCCCGGTGTGTGAATTGTAATTCCCATTGGTATAATCACTTTGACTTGGACTAGGACGGTACTGTCCAGAATTGGCTCCCTGATTTGGTTGATTCTTCTGATGATAGCTCAGTGGGCCCTGACTCTGTTGACATTTCACATTTCTTATGTGATCACAGACACTTATCAAGGGATTAAAGTAAGTCCCAGGACCACAATCCATCACGAAAGTCATTCCATTTGCACAGCTAAGGAACTTGCTGCAATCAGAAGGGTGTGGCATCAATCCTGCAAACCCAGGAGGACATTTAACTCCTTGATTAGAACTGAAAGTACTACTAAGAGCTTGTTGCGTTCCAGAATTCTGGTTCTGTTCATTCCCCCAATTTGCTTCGTAGGCAGGAACAGAAGGACCAATAGGTCCTTGGGTGTACTTAGAACTCTCTATATATCTAACCTCCCTTTGATCTTGATTCACACACTGGACCTTGTACGCATGATCACACACATTAGTCTGGGCATCAAAAAGTGTCCCAGGTGCACAGGCCATCTCCACCTGAGCACCATTATTACAATTTAAGAATTTCGCACAGTCTTGATAATGTGGTACCATCCCAGAGAAACCCTGAGGACAGGCAGCTGCTTCTTTAACAGTCAACTTCTCATATCTAGCTGTACGTGGCCCACTCAAACATTGTACCTTATCAGGGAAGTCGCACTCGAGGGTCTGTGGGTTAAAAAGTGTCCCAGGGGCACAGTTTTGTACAATTCCTCTTCCATTCCAACAGTTGAGGAACTGATGACATGAATTCTCGTAGGGGAACTGTCCTGTCTTACCAGGGGGACATCTTTTCCCAGGTTGCTGAGGTTGTTGCACATTTTGTATCCGACCAGAGTAGTAGTTCTCTGGGATTAGTACATTTTGAGGTTTTTGTTGTACTTGTGGATGATCGGAGGACCCATCTCCAGGAGGACAATCGACCCAGGTTAAAGAATCACGGTATACCACTATTGGTTGCCTAGTTATATAAAACGAGCCCGGTCTTGGCGATGTCACCGGATAAACTGCCTGTCCCACCGGTCTACCAGGTTGATTAGTCACAGGTCTACTTATCTGAACAGTTTGCCCACGACTAGGACTAGGCTGGCTTGAAACAGGTTTGATACAATTTATGGTACATAAGGTATCGTGTGAAGGGGAAAAGGTTTGCGTGGATTCAGGAAACAGACCATGACTCTGCTCAGGGTATTGCTGGGGAGGTTGAGGAAGACTTCCCAGCGTTTGACTTCCCAGAACTACTTGGGAGCTATCAACAGTTTGACTAGCCCCAGTTTGAGGATATGGTTGATATATTCTTCCATATTGTGGTCTGATAGATCTGTTGTAACTTTTACTTGGTTCCAAATCAAACTGTTCATTGAAGATTGGATTCTCAGTACTTTGTTGATGTACCTGATTATAATTATCCACATAAAGCTTCTTCAGATTGTCTGTGTTTTCATGTTGTTGTATCTTCACATTGGTGTAATTTTGAAAGACCCGAATTCCAGATCCATGTTCCGGTTCCAAGTTGTTACGATGTCCAGTTTTTATTCCACCATCGGAAGGCACATAAATCTAAAACACCAAAAACACCATTGAAACTCCTAAATTCATTTCAAAAATTTCATGTTTATTACCCCATTGATAGAGATCACAAGGTGACAAGAGATGAGCACAAGAACAAATCCCATTAACATGATTATGTTGAACTAGTTCATGAGTGGAGTCGTAGGAATGAACTAAATTGTTTTCGTCTTTAATTCATACTAATGCTTTAAGAACGGTTATTTTAACGTGTCTCTGGATCTTATCAATTTATGTATAAGGTCAGGAGTTCACATTATTGTACAAAATGACTAGAGCAGGGATGAGCAACCCGTGGCCCTCTAAATATATTTGTGGGGACCCTGAAACATTCCCTCCATTTGAGATGTGGGTCAAATATAAGGGGTCACCATAAATGGAGACACAAGTACATCTACGGACTGACTGTCAACAGAAAAAAAACCTACTGGCTAGGTTATAGAAAGGTTGCTCACCCCTTACCTAGGAAAATGTATATTTTTATATGTTCTATTCTTTCTAATGTGACGATAATGTCGCAAAGACATATTCACATCTGTGACCCCACGGATCACCAAATACAAATTTGGAATACTTTTCTAAAAAACTCATACATGTCAAGTCATTAATCTAGATTTATAAGAACGGATTCGTTAGACCACCACAGGATGCGCCAAAATGTGGGAAAGCACGTAGGAAAACCTTCACGCTAACCTTCAAGGGGCGACCAGGGCTGAGTAAACATTTCAAGGCATCGGTACGATATCGTGTAAGTCACCAACCACGATGAATAACTTCGAAGCCGTAAGATGCCAACGCATAGCGTGGGCACGTGAGTAACCTCGTGCCGGGAAAACGCCCGTACACTCCCAAGCTCCAGGGGAGGGACTCGTAGTATATAAGATTGAACCCGGGGAGT
This sequence comes from Mimaenictus wilsoni, assembly GCA_027575185.1. Classification (NCBI taxonomy): domain Eukaryota; kingdom Metazoa; phylum Arthropoda; class Insecta; order Coleoptera; family Staphylinidae; genus Mimaenictus; species Mimaenictus wilsoni. Next base: position 20,960 of record JAODAC010002240.1, read on the forward strand.
GCTAAGACCCTCTCTCCGAGGGCACACTGAACGCGACAACCCGAAGTGTAAACGCCGTTACCAAATAAATCAACTTGTGAAACATAAATTGTAGTATCTCTGTTGAGTTGGTTGCCTAAAATAGGGGATGCGCTCAGCAGCAATGGGGAGGGGGCGCTGCGCCATCATAAAAGCGTAGTTCGCGCCCTATTCAACCTCTTTCTCCTCTGCTGAGTTGTCGTGTTAACGTGTACTTTCTTTTGTATTTGTGTGTTCATTGTGCCATTTGAATAAAGTCATTGTGCTTTGTACTTCGTGTATTTTTGAACTTTGACGTCTGAGGTGAGCTTTTTGTAATACTTGTGTCGCAATAACTCAAGGAACTTACAATTAGCAGAAGATCCAGTTAAGTCTGGTCCCGCGCTATCCACGGGAAATAAATTAATGTTATTAAAAACCGCGACTACCGCATAACAATCTCTGATGTCGTGAGTGTCGAACAGCAGCCCTAGCAGCCTAGCAGTCTAGCACCCACCAGTCCAACAGTCTAGCAGTCCAGCAATGGTCAGCCAGCACCCACCAGCAGAACCACAGCGGACGACCAGCCACCGTATACGAGCAGCAGCCCCGATAGGCAAATGTCCCCGAACGCTAGCGTCAAATCGACCATCATATGGTAAGTACACTTTTCTATTATCTCGGTCAGTCAGTGTTTTCGACCCAAAAGCAATAAAACTTACCCAGGTCTTCATTTAAGAAAAAATATCACAATCTAGCATAGGCATTCCATAATACGTATACATAGTAAACATAATCTAATAATTCTAATCTAAAATATTCTAAATCATAAGTTAACCTGTAAAGATCCCACAAAATGTCAACGGAATCCTCACCACAGATAATAGAACATTCAGAAAATACTCTGAATACTCCCGAAGACGCACCAACTAACCTAAAAGAATCTGTACAAAAAGGCGATTTAGAAACAACTCAAGAATTACTACGAAATGGAGCAGATATCAACGAAACATATGAGGATGGATCAACTGTCTTGATCCTCGCAGCAGAAGGAGTACATTTCGAGATTGTACAAGAACTATTACAACATGGAGCCAAAGTTAATCATGCCAACACAAACGGTGACACCGCATTACTAACGGCTGCAAAAGTTACACATCAGGCAATGGTTGAGGAATTACTGAAACACAACGCTGATTTTGAGATGACCAACAAGCAAGGCGAGACAGCTTTGATGATTGCTGCACGAAATGGTGACTATTTCATGGTTAAAGAACTCCTAAAAAGTGGTGCTGACATCACAAAAACTGATATATACGGATTTAATGCCTTTATTCATGCCTCTGCCAATCAACGTTTAGGTGTTATTCGTTTATTGGTTCGAACTGGAGCTGATATTAACTATGCTGTGAGTAATGGCAATGAAACTGCTTTGTTTAAGGCAGCCACTGCTGGCCATATAGAAGTTATTCGTGAATTAATGAGACATAATGCTGATATAAATAGAGCTAATTCGCAAGGATGGACACCTTTGATTAGTGCATGTTATCAAGAGAATCTTGATATGGTTGAAGAGTTGGTGGAATATGGAGCTGATGTTACACGATGTACTTGTGAAAATGAGACAGCTTTGATGATAGCTGAAGAAAAGGGATTAGTAGAGATTGTTAGAGTTTTGGAACTTGCCAAAGCTAATTTGATTGAAATTAAGAAGATCTACAGATCTTCCTGATGATGAACATTGTTGTATTGCGATATTGCCTTTGTATTTTGTTAATTTAAAATTAATTTGTGATTTGACAATTAGAAGTTGTGTAACATACGTATTTATTTGTGAAAAAGCTTGCTATTCACAAATATAATGTGAGAGAGGCAATGTGAGCTTATGATTACAAACAATTAACCAGTAAAAACTTATCCTATTTTTACGTCTAATAAATATTCAGTTAAGAAAATATACATTCCTAAAGAGTTTTTATATCAAGATAATAAGAACGTAAACATATTACTAGAATAATTTCGTTTTGAAATTAGATCAAAATTTTTCTGAATATTGTTATCATATACCATTCAACTCAGAATGAAATTTGCCACAGTTTCTAGAACCAGTTTTTTGTATAACATGTTTAGAAAACATTGCCGATCTCAAAAATGACTTTTCCTAGACATTCCATTTTTATTCACATTTTCCTTAATTCTAGAAGTATAAATCAGGCACCAATAGATTCAACGTGAAATTTGCTTTAATCTCCTCGGGCAGTGTTTCATTTGATTTCTTAGAACCTATGTTAGAAGTCATAGAAGTTGAGTCTAATAACGACGAAGATTTCATTAGCAGAAAAATGACTTGAAATTTCTTCTTCTAAAGGTCACACTTTTATTTACATTTACCACATTTCTATGTATACAAAACATATATTGGTCGATTCAGAATTAAATTTGTCACTAACTATTAAAACAGTCATTCCGATTAATTGTCTATAGTAAATGTTATAAATTGTTGAAGTTGACTCTATTTATGAAGGCATCTCCAACCAAAATTTTTGGAAGCTCAAAAACATATATTTTAATGTCTACCGACACAAAACAATCACAATGCATTATTTTAAATTTTAAATCACATTATTTTATTGTTAACTATATATAAATTTTGTAGATGTTAGAAGAAAACTGTAACTACTTTTGAGTAGGCATTCGATTTAGTTCTGACCGCAATGTATAAATGTCGCTAGCTATATCAAGCCTGAATAAAATATTATATAAATACAATTTCTACAAAAGTAAATTGGGTAAATTAACGATTAATAATAAAAATATTAGTTGAATACATAATTCATAATGAAAATTCATTGTTAATAGAAAGCAATGAAAATTATGGTGAAGGTTTTTTTTGTGAAATAAAGCACATTATTAATAATGCAAATAATTTATTCAAATAAATAATAGTTTTTGTGGTAATTACACCGAGGTAATCACAAATTACCAGGCGTACTGAGCACCGAAACCGGCAAAGTTAGCGTGAGCGACAGCCACAGCTGGGGAGTAGGTGAGGGCGGCTTTAGCGACGACTGGAGCATGAGCATAGGTGGCAACGGGGGCGGCATAGGCGGTCTTGGCCACAACCGGAGCAGCAGCATAGGTGGCGACTGGGGCGGCGTATGCAGCCTTAGCCACAATCGGAGCGGCAGCATACGTAGCAACCGGGGCGGCATATGCGGTCTTAGCCACCACTGGGGCATGAGCGTAGGTGGTCAGAGCTGGGGCAGCATATGGGGCGGCATAAGCGGCAACAGGGGCGGCATAGGCAGCCTTGGCGACGACTGGGGCGGTAGCGTAAGCGTAGGCGTTGTCGTTGGTGATGCGAGTATCGTACTTGCGCACCGATGAGAAGGCACCATCAACAGCCTTGTTGTAGTGGGAGACGGTGCCACCCAATGGGGAACGCACCACCGACTGCGAGGAGGTACCGATATGGGCATCATGGACGGCGGCTACAGGAGCGGCGTAAGCGGCATGAGCCACTGGGGCAGCGTAGGCGGCATGAGCCACTGGGGCAGCGTAGGCGGCATGGGCGACTGGGGCTGCGACGGTGTTGTAGTAGGCTGTGCTCACGGAGGCGGCTGGGCTGTAGGCCAAGGGGGCGGCGATTGGGGCCAGACCGGCGTTGGCACAGGCCAAAGCGGCGGCAAGAACGACAAGCTATCAAACATATAGAACCTTTATTGGCAAAAAAATATAGTCGAGTTTTATTAAACTCGTTCTTCCTCTCTATTATCCTTTCCAAACTTATACTTATTGTTAAACCTCTGCAGACTTATACTTACTTTGAAAGCCATTGTTTTAGAAGATCTGCAAATCTTTACCGTTTGATAGTTTGCAAGAAACTGATGCTGATGCCGAGACACCATGCCGGTTTTATACTCAGTTTGCTCCGCCACTCTTTGAATGGATGCAGCGTAAGAGGAACGAGAGAAAAAAATGCTCGAGGGTCTATGGTCCACTTTCGCTTCTCACTTGTGAAGGTCTGGGTTAGGGTACGTGCTTTACGTGTGACATTTTTTGATTTTGCGTCGAGTTCTTATAACACGAAGACATAATATGTCGCTAAATCGTTATCTCGTTCATTGTTAACCGGGACAGGTTGTTGGGGACAAGGTCCAAATTTTCACACACACTCTTTTTCGACTTCGTTTGCCCTTTTCTTCGAGACCTTCATTTTGCAGTTTATTGCATTAAAATCCATTCCAATAAATTTAATAAATTTACACGCAATTCACAATCCTCATTTTTATATTTCTTTCTTATATAACACGTAAATAATAATTTAACTTCAACTTACAATTAGAAATTTGATCACACTCAACATACATTATTTAATAAGTTGCAGCGTTTTGTCTGATTGGCCATCGGTTATTGTGATTCATGAAAATTAATCGAAATTTGGGCCATTGTCAGGCGTGCCCAGAACAAGTCGCGGCTTCGCCTTTTTTTCTCTTTTCTCTCACGTCGAATGATATAATGATTGCGTTCGGGTTGACGTGACTTAAGCGAGAAGGACGCGTAATTTTCCAGCGTTATTAATTGCCCGAAACCTGCTCGAGATTATTTGCGCATTGCGATTATTGTGACATTTACAATCCGGGTTGAAATTCTTGAAAGCATTAAAATGTTTCATTTTCATCAGTAATTTATCTTGAACTTATTATAATTCGTAGAAGTGTTCTTGTTTAACATCAATATTGATTAAAATTAACAAGATTAGGAGATATATTGTATTAACCTTGTGGGGTACGGTGTGCCGTTTATTGCGGAATGATGATGCAATTGTTTAGGAATGAAGAATAGTTTATTTATCACACAAGTAGAAATAGTTAACAATGGCCAGACGAAGGGAACAGCGATGTTGCGCGTGCGATAGCAGAAAACTAACTCCTGCTTATCACGCACTCGGACGGGGTTCAAGTCCCCGAGGTGGGCTCCCATGTGTGAATTATTTAATTAATTCACACAAAATCCACACCATTAAAAATCACAACAATTACAAAATCACACACCAATAATCACATCACTCGCAGTATGCGCATCTTTCACTACAACTACAACAAACAAAAACCACGAGGCAATCTCAACAAGGAATCAACGCAACACCAAAAATCAACAATAACATCACATTATCATGTAAAAATATAAAGAATAGACAAATCAAACATGTACCCAGGCTGAAGGACCAGATAGGTCGATTTTTTCTGAGAAAAAAACTGACCATAATATTTCAGGGAGGCCCTCCAAACAAACCATTAAATATGTAGTATCATCTGAAAGTATATATTTCTGTAAATAATTTGAGTCCAAAATGAAAATTCTCACTGAAAAACTAACCGTAATATTTCAGGAGACATATAAACTTCATAGGCGTAGTATGTATGTGGTCAAATCATCATCAAGCCTCATTAGTCCTAGAAGAACATAGAACCTCAACAAAGGTGCGCCAGCAAACTCTGTTATGTATCAACTCTTTGATCTCTACCCATTTTTTCCAGCGTCCTTCACCTCCTTTAAGACTTTGTGGGATTTTATTGTACCACAATACATGAAATGAAATACATAAAAATGAAGGAGATTAGCGTGGAGATCCAGGGAAGCAGCATGTGGAGGTGAATGGCTGGCCCTTGTCGTCGGGGCAGGTCGTGAATGACGTCGAAGTAGCGGATGACGAAGGCTGGTGGCGAAATCACTGGTGGCGGCTGCTGGCGACGGAGTAGTCGGTGGAGACGGCCGGTGAGGGACACGGTGAAGACTCTCGGCACGGCGAAATCTCTGGATGTTGATGCGGATGGTGATTGAGATTTGTTGATCTAAATATTGTTTGTGCGGCAATGGATTGCCACCACAACTTCTACACCACGTGGTTTTCGGTCGGCCACGTGAACGTGTACCTTGAGGATTTCCCATCCAGCAATTCGGCAAGTGGCCCTACGAGCATGTTGAGAGGCGGCATTGCCGGCACGTTGTAAGTCCACAACTTGATAACACTATCTCAACTTCCCCCGGAATTACCATTGTTGGAATATCAGGGGAATAGAGGTTATACCCCACGAAAAAAGACGAAATCACCAAAATTAAACAAAATACAATTGCAATAGATAGAATGCGGAAAAGCCTAAAGATATGTTTAAAATTCGAATTATATTCGGTTCTAAGCGATTCATTACAGATAGTGCAGTCCTTACTTGTCCTGAAACTTGGTCAAAAAATTAACAGCCAATTAGTTAAATGCCGGAGCAGGAGTAATAAAAGGAACCTCATGTTTATTACTGATATTTAAACAACTATTAATGAATAATTCACAGGAGAGCAGCAGAAATTTAACATAGATAATGCAAGATTAACTAAGCAGTAGTAAAATGAGAAGATAAACTCATTACTAGAAGTGAACGTCGGTTCCTTGTTCAATTTTTAGTTCATTCAACGCGCGATTCTAAGTGCACACGCTTACCTGACATACGCTACTATTAGTAGATGATTGCAATCTCAGCTTCAACACAAAGATAGTCCTGGAATTTGAAGATATTGGAAATGTTCAAAAAAGTCAAAAGAAAGTAGAAATTATCGTCATGCTATTATCATTAGCAATGGCTGTCTGAGTTTTATTGTTAATGTTGTAAATTATTGAGTCAATATTCCTCCTCAAGGTCTGCTTGCTATACATGTCCTCCTAGGATTTTCCCTTGGTTGTGTCCTTGCCTACATGCGTGAGAACATGTCTGTTCAGGTGTTTAGGTAGCTTAAAAGTGGCTTTGCAATGATTGCATTTGAAGGGCCTCTCATCCGAATGACTTGCCATATGAAGTCTCAACCCGCTGGGTGCCTCGAATGTTTTTTCACACACCTCACATCTATGTGGTTTGGGTATGCCTTCGCCAGAGTGCACGCGATTATGTTTATTCAGCTGTGTACGACGAGCAAATGCCACATTACACTGCTGACATTTGAAGGGCCTTTCGCCGGTATGATATCGCATATGTATCTTTAATTCGCTGACCGCCTCATATCTCTTTCCGCAAATCTCACATTGATGTAGCTTGGGCCGTCCTTCGATTGTATGCTTTCTGCTCATATGCACCGTCAGGTTAGAACCTTTCGTATACTTCGCATCGCAATGTTGGCATTCGAAGGGCTTTTCGCCCGTATGCGTTCGCATATGTACCTTCAAATAGTTCGGCTTTTCAAATGCTTTCTCGCAAAACTCACATATGTAAGGCTTTGCGACTTTCTCAGCGTGCAAACGAATATGACGACTCAGCACACCAAGATGCTTAAAACTCGCATCACATTGTTGGCATTTGAAGGGTCTCTCTCCTGCATGCGTGTCCATTTGCATCTCTAAATCGCCGGGCGCCTCCAATGTTTCTCCAGCATTTTCACATTTATCAGATTTGGACTCGCCTTCGCCTCGATGCTTTCTTTTAATATGTAGCTTCAGATTACCACCCTGCGTAAACCCCATATTGCAATACTGGCATTTGAAGGGCCTTTCGCCCGTATGGCTTCTCCTATGTGACAATAACCCGTGGAGGAACTCAAACGATTTCCCACAAATCTCGCATTGATGGTTATTGGGCTTCGGTTCGCCGGTATGCACACGAATATGCCTTTTCAGACTAATCGAACTCGTATATACCGCATCGCAATGTTGGCATTTGAAGCTCATTTCGCCCGAATGACTTTTCATATGTGCCGTGAATTGGTGATACGCCTCAAATGTCATTGCACAAATAACACATTTATACGGATGAGCTTCGCCCATATGCACACGAATGTGTGCATTCAGGTGAAAACGCTGCGTAAAGTTGGCATCACATAGATGACACTTGAATGCCGTTGTCTCGGCATGCCTGCGCATGTGCAAATTGTAGGCATAAAGCACCTTAAACGTCGCCTTGCATTGTTGACATTTGTAGGGCCTTTCGCCTGTATGACATCGCATATGTACATTTACAAAGTAGACCGACCGAAACGCTTTTCCGCAAATCTCACATTTATAACGTTTCTTCCTGGGGAGATAATCCACATTTCTTAATCTTTTCTTCCTGAAAAAATGTCGACAAGTTATGTTTTATGTTTCGCTCAGTTTTAAATATCAATTCTAATCAGTTGTTTTGAAATTTACTCCATAATAAATAATCGTATACATTTGGCCATAGCAATGTTTTCCGATATAAATGCGCATTTTGCACACTTTATGAACGTTACATTTTTTCCCCTATAATAACTAATTTGGTTATCGCTGAATCGAATCGCCAAAACTCCTAAACTAATAATCATACTCCTTACTCCTTTCAGCGTTATCGAATTGACAAGTTTTCGCTCTCAGTATTAGTCACAGGAGGGTTGAAATAATATCAAAATGCCAAAAACTGCACCTCCAATTTTTTCTTTAAAACGCCATATCATGGAATCTACTAATCGTAGCGACTTGAGCTTAGTCTTATTAAACTGTGGGGGTTAAAATGGACCCAAGAATTTGAAAAATGTTGAAGTCTCCATTTTGGAAGGCTATATCTCGGAAACTATGAGTTATAGAGCCCATATTTTGAGAAAACTCGCAGAAACCATTCGAGATAATACTCTGTTAGTTTCATCCCAATCGGGGCTAGGCAAAAATTGATCCAAAATTGCATTTTGAAACTGCATATTTTTCAAAATAACTGGAGAACGACAAAATCAACCCTCATATATTAGAACATTTTCTGAATCACGCGTTCCGCTTTATAAGATTGCATAGTTTGAGATCAATCTGAGAATAGATAGAAAATTAAGATAATATAATGAAATTTCATCAAGGGGTAACCTCTAAAAAAATCTCAATCTCTTAAAATCAAAATAACTCCATAACCATAAACTAATTATTAATCAACAGCTGGAACATTATATGAAAATTCCAAAATAGTTTGTTGAAATTGAAATAATAAGAACCCCATTCACAAATTTGCATGGTTTCCAGCAATACTTACAAAAAATATGTAACGTGAATAAAATCGTGCATGCGAGAAGATTTAGAGTCGATACTTCAAAAAAAACGACCATGTAAAAAGGTGGTTTAATCAATTTGCGACAAAACTTTGAAACATTTTTGAGCAAACAACTCTAAACTAGGAATAAAACAAACCCTAAACACACATTATTTCAATATATGTACACGTACAAAAAATTGCATTCAATTCTGAGATCCGACAATTGAGAAACTCGTAAAAACTTGTAAATAATCTTTTTGATACTTGGAATCTATGTTATCACTGATTATTAATGGTAACCCTCCCTTTGTTCTTCACACGAATGTCATAAAATAAAAATTTTTTCAACGGACTGATAAAAAGTAAAAGAAAAACATCTTTTTTGAATTAACAGTCCAATAAGTATGAACAAACAATCAGCACCCTGTGCAAACATGATCCTGTATTCAAATCATGATACAGTGATACAGTTTAATACTAATGATACCAATTTGATAATTCGAAATGGCTCTTAGAGATAATAAGGGAAAAAACTTACCCCTTGAAGGCTTGTGTCGTTTCTTCGACCTTGTCATTCGAATGTTGTTGAACATCTTGAGATGTTGGGTTAATCTCAGCGCTTTTTTGTAGTTCATTTAACGGCAAATCATCTTCTGAGGAAAATTCATTATCATCAGCTTCATTTTTAGAAATAATTTGTTCTGGAGTTATTTCGGAGTTGTCTTCAAAGTGCATGCCATGTTCCTCTACTTCTACCTCTTCAGTCTTAGTACACGTCTCCTCAAAATGGGAATTTACGTCAACATCATCAGATATACTCTGTTCAGGCAAATTATCAACATCACATGAAGTTAATGACAGTTCAGAATTTAAAGATTTCACAGTGCAATGTGATGAAGAATTGTAAGTTTCATTGACTTTTAGGAACAATGGATCATGACCTTGCAATGAATAATCATCAATATTGGCTGTACTATTTTCTATAGACAATTCAGCATCTGAATCAGAATCAATTGGAACATGTTCATTCTCCTCATCTGAAAGATCTTCTTCTTTTGTTTCGACCTCTTCTTCTTTCGCTTTAAAATCGAGAAGAATTTTATCTAATTTCTATAGAAGCTGATAATTATTATAAAAGCTGAGAAAACTTTGTATACCTAGTTGTTGGGCGAGCATCTTACATCTTCCAAGCAATTTTGACCTTTTTGTTTGTCTCTGTAATGCATTATGAGATCGTATGACTTGTTCTTTGAAATAATAGGTCATCTCTAAAGTCTTAACGCATGCCACGCATATTTCTGAAGGTAGAGTATCATTTGGCAGGCACTAAAATGATAAAAAGTTACAAATAGGAATATTGCCAATCATGGTAATTTGGAGAAATTTACCTCCAAAGACGATATTGTCATAATCATAGTATTTATTGATGGTGATTTTCCTCGGTCGAAGATCGGTATCATTTCTACTTCCTTGTTCATACAAGTACGACAAATATTCCACATTTTAGACAAAGTTTTTATTTACAGATGATGGTACGTGGTGGACGCGCGGTTTCGACTGGTTCTAACCAAAAAATGTAAAACCAGGGGCATGAAGGCTGAAAGACAGGACATATTGGTGTATCTTGGGTTGCCTACGTTAATTATCATTTTATACAGCATTTCTTATAATAAGGGCATTTATAGCCATTCCCGATATGGTCATGACCTACATAATAAAATTGTTGTAATAACTGGAATAGCAGAAGATAATAGAGATAACATACTGTGGTCATTGCTCTGTCCTCACCACTCTTATGAGAGGAGTCTGCACACGATTGAGCAAATAAAACTGGAGGCTACACCAGAGGTCGCTAGTGTTTCGTGAAAATTCCAAAGCATTGTGCATATAATTGTGGCATTGAGTAATCGCTTGTGTACGCTACGCAACATCAACAATTTAGTCGTGTCGTGTTATTCTTGTTCAAAATATCGAGTGTACTAGTGATGTAGTGAAATCAGAACAATCTTTCTTTGTGAAAATTCACATATCAACGGATGCAGCAGCAGCTGTAATGCATTACTTGACCTGCTGGCTTTTAGAACTAACCAATTGTGAATGAGCCGATGTTGAGGTTAGAACTGCACTGGAATATCGGAAAAGGCAGCGACGGAGCAAACATTGCTGTTATTAAGAAAGAATAGAATCATTATATCCACGAAGATGTCGCCAAACGTTTCGAGCTAATGCTTAACGAGGGCAGTTGGGTTCCCTACGATTCATCGTAACGAAGTAGAGTTCTCTTGATAAGTATGCCATCCTAATGTGGTACAACATATACCGGAAGAAGATTATCCTAGTTCGTAAATGTTATCCAATTATATGCATATATAATATACCTGTAATATATTTTAAATTTGAATTTCGTCGTGTATACTCGACGTAGGCACTCGATTGAGCAAACAAAACTGGAGGCTACACCAGAGGTCGCTTTTAGTGCAAATTTCAAAGCATTGAGTTTACCAGTTCTGGTATAACTCTATGTATGCAACCAACGATTCACAAAAGATATGTTTACTCATATGTTCTTTAATCCAAACAAATCCGCCCAGTAACTCACACTACCACCAAATACTCAGAAACAACAATAAATATGCCTGTAGCCACCGAAAATCAACTCTTGGAAAATGTAGCACGCAATTTCTTCGACCGAGATGACTTCCATTTCGGCGTGCTCACATTCTTTGCTAAATTACACACTGTCGATACCTGTGGCAGTAATGGATTACCGCTTACACCCAATTCTATAACAATTTACGGCAAAGCACAGGCGTTAAAAACGCTAATACATCCGAATCTCTGTCAGTATCTCGATATTTTAAGGGGCAAACATGGTAAGTCATTTCTTAAATTCCCATTAAAATAACCAATAAAGTTTGCAGCAAAAATTATTCCACCAAAACATAATCAAGTCTATTGTTTTTCAGAAAGATTACTTGTTGTTTCACAATACTGTGGTACTCCATTGGTCGAGGAATTGCAGAATATTAATCAAGCAGACGTCTATCATATAGCCTATCAGATGATAAAGGGATTGGACTTTTTACATGGACAGAATTTGACGCATCAAAATCTTTCATCGGAGAATGTCTTGTTGCAGAAGGATGGAAATATTAAATTGTTTCATTATGGCTTGTATACTATGACAGGACATGGGCAATTGGTGTCGTTCCCTCTAGTGTAAGTAACTTTTTACACTAGTGAATGTGTGTGAATGTATGTGAATGTGTATGAATGTATGTGAATGTGTATGAATGTGTGTGTGTGTGTGTGTGTGTGTATGAATGTGTGTGTGTGTGTGTGTGTGTGTGTATGAATGTGTGTGTGTGTGTATGAATGTGTGTGTGTGTGTGTGTGAGTAGTTGTGAATGTGGATGAGAGTGTGTACGGGATGAGACAGACTCTCGACGTGGATGGTTCTGGCTTGGATGATGGAGGCGGTGGAAAGGCGGCAGATGCAAGAGAGGAGAGCGAGGGTGCGCTGTGCGGTGCGTGTACACACGTATACACACGTAATTTCCCGCTTTTCCGGTTTTACGCCCGCGTCGGAGGCGGCGGCGGTGTTATCTTCAGTCAGCACACATGAGACCCGAGGGGCGCCGCGCACAGCGCACTAAATACGCATTTAATTAATATCGACTTGACATTCAATTAAAAGCTTTTCACGACCGCTATAGGAGCTCCCCCGCTGATTGCTCTTTCGTCGGATTGCAGCAGTACGCTGTGTAGGTGGATGTGTGTGGTGCTACGCTTAGAATGCACAAACATCCACGAAAACTTAAATTTTTAATTAGATTTTAGTTTTTTTTTGTAGCCTTTCTCTTTTTTTCAAGATTCTTGCATTTATTCTAATTTGATTATACAAAAAAATATTGTCGCGAATATATAAGTGTGAATTATATTTACAAAGTCACGATCCTACCTCGTCCACAGCCAAGGAGTAACTGGCTCCGTTCATTTATTATTTGCTGACTTAAGCATTATGCTCTAAGCCTTGAGTTCGTAATGCGCGTGAATTATCGCTTATGATTTTTTAAACGTTACTTTTATATGGCAAGGAACTACAATGTTGTAATATAACAAAAAAAAGGAAGATTGGACTATAACTTATAAGAATTGAGGAAACCTATACAAAAAAGGGCTTATAAAAAGGGATTTCGAAATTATTACTTGCGCTGATAGTTTTAAATTGATAATATATAAGTGTCTGCGTTCAATTTAGTTTTTGTAGTTCCATTTCGAGAACAATTCTATTAAATTTTTGACAAGTAGACTTCAGCTTAACAGCAGACAAAACATACCCGATTAAGCAAAATCTTGTTTATCTTCAAAAATATCCATAAAAATGAGTTAAACGCTGAAGAATAAGTCTCTTTTCCTCTATCTTCATGGGAAAGTGTTGAATTATTTGCACAATTATGGATTGTGGGCTGCATATATTACGTTTATTGCATTATTGTTTTTGTAGCTATTGTTCTGTGGTTTAATTTGGAACTAACTCATTAACATCAGCAAAGGAGCAAATTATTCCTTATTTGTGCACTGTTTAGTTTATTGCTCAATTTTCCTCTTTGTAATCACATATTGTTGATATCAAAAAGTAGGAGGTAATAATCAACGGCAATTTTCAAAATGAAAACTTTAAAATTGAAATAATAACAATAAAACTGCGTGAATTGGAATGCACCAAAAAGGGAAGCGTTGTTAAAATGACCAAACAAAGGCAAAAAAAACTAGGCTTTATATCTAGGCATGTGAAGGGTACCCGATAATTTCGAGTTACTCGGTTTTCCGCCTTTTCAGTTTCGGGTTAAACCGGGCTTTTACTTTCAAAGGTTTAACTTGAAGTTTCGTAAAAGTTTCTGTTTCTATACCCGAATCAGCTGATCTCGAAAGTATCGAGTCCCGATAGCAACATCGACGCGAGTGCGCCCCACCATTGGTTCTGTTTTCAAACCCGAAATCGACGCGAATGCGCCCCACTATTGCTTACGTTCTGAAGGTAAACCAAGCAATAGCAGGTGAAGGTGAAGGGAAAACCCGGAGACTCGGGTTTCCCTATTTTTTGACAAGCCTATTTGTATCTTACTTCGGAAGTGTCTCAACTGGCCGCCTTGGATTTGAATGAATATTTTTGAACGTGTGGTAAATATATGTACTACACGTTCAAAATTATCCAACATTAATTTGAGTCGTTCACACAAACAATTTCCAAGTGTGATCACAAAAATGTTTATTCAAATCCAAAGGGGACAATTAAGAGACTCCCCTGGATAAACAGTTTCGCACATAGTTCTTCATGTTTTGACAATCCTATGATGAGATGTCCTAATTTTAATTTTGTGGATTATCAAAAGCATGTATCATCAAAAACTTTTTGCCATGGTTCGTCTTCTTCTTCTTGCTGATTTATGGCTCTTGGTAAGAAGGCCCTCTGAACCAGAATTAACTCTACATAAAAGAAGCAGGATATGTATCAACTTAAAGTGATAACATTACTGATAGAAGAAGATTACTGAAGTAGAATCATTACTGATGAGTGAACATTCAAATAATAACATGATATTTTAAAAATTGATTTATTTTTAATTCATTAATTTTAAAAAATGATTTATTTGAAAATTCAAAGAGACATTCGAAAATTAGAAGAGTAGCAGAAGCTATCACAAAATTTAAATTTAATGGAGGAGAAAGCCCTTGATTCAATAAATTATTATATAAAATATTTTGATTAATTCTGTTAGTTACATAAAAAATAGTGATTTTTTTGCCATGATTCATTTTCTTGAGTCATAATTTGTCAGATAATAATCTGGACAGTTGATGAATCAAAATTTTCTCAAATTCTAACAAAATTCTCTCAAATTCTATCAAAATTCTCATTCACATCATTAAGAAATCTACAAAATTTGAAAATGTGTAGTTTGCTAAAGATGCTTAGATGGTTTGTCAAGCATCATAATAAACGTCGATAAGATAACATCAGCGGATCATGTTGCAAATTGAGTGGATTAGAGCGAGTGCATTTCGCCCTCTCCGATTCGAATCTTGGTGTGGCTGTACACACAATAGATTAGAGCCGCCGCGTTGCGCCGGCAGTGTGGTTCGTTCTTGCAAGCACGCCACACGCTAACCACCTCCAGTCCTATCTGCGGCGGCGGCGGCAGCAGCGTAGCGTAGCTTGCGTGCACTCAACTTCCAACACAACGCCATAGACGCTGATGTTGCCGCCGCCACGCTCTATGACGGTGGTTGTAGAAGAGACTGAGGCTGAGGGGGCGCACGTTCCTCGAACAAACCCTTCTCTTTCAATTCGTGAACTAATATTGGCGCCTGCGATCGTACTAATAGACGACTTAACCTGTTTTTCCCGTGTTCTACTTGCCGATCATTAACTGACCATTGTCACAAACATTTGTCTGTTAATGTGCTTCGTTCTTCTTATTACGCTAGTATTGCATTGAGTATAGCACTTGATACTATTAAAAGCCAAATTGTTAAAAAGAATACGATCGCAAAAGAGAAAAGGATTATGGCCAGGACAAGGTGTGGAACTGAAGAGCAGGGAAAAAAGGTGTCGAGAGAAGCGGCATGTTATTTATTAGGCGATGTTAGGGGCTGCCTAGCAACTATTTTGGAACAGCCTCCTACT
>JAODAC010002251.1:0-36660 GCA_027575185.1 Mimaenictus wilsoni
GGATTTTTGGGATTTTTGGGATTTTTGGGATTTGGGATTTTTGGGATTTGGGATTTTTGGGATTTTTGGGATTTTTGATTTGTGATAGCTAATTTGACTTAAGTCACTTTACTTAAGTATACTTTACTTAAGTAAAGTGACTTAATTTTCTCCAAGAATGATTACACAAATTAAAAATTGAATCTTTGCTAACTTGTATTAAGTAATATTTGTTACAATTGTTATTCTTACTTGTATTAAGTAAACTGACTTAAGTCAATTTACAAAGTTAAATAGTCTTAAGTTTACATTTCTATGACAGCATCAATCAAACTCTCCTCTCTAATGTAATTCATAATTTGATTTAAGTCACTTTATTTAAGTAAAGTGACTTAATTTTCTCCAAGAATGATTGCACAAATTAAAAAGTGAATCTTTACTAACTTGTATTAAGTAATATTTGTTACCATTTTTATCCTGACTTGTATTAAGTAAACTGACTTAAGTCAATTTATAAAGTTAAGTAGTCTTAAGTTTACTTTTCTATAACAGCATCAATCAAACTCTCATTTTTAATGTGATACATAATTTGACTTAAGGCACTTTAGTTAAGTATACTTGACTTAAGTATACCATACTTAAGTAAAGTGACTTAATTTTCTCGAAGAATGATTACATAAATTAAAAATTGAATCTTTACCAACTTGTATGAAGTAATATTTAGTACACTTTTTATTCTTATTTGTATTAAGTAAACTGACTTAAGTCAAGTTACAATGTTAAGTAGTCTTAAGTTTATTTTTTTATGACAGCATCAACCAAACTCTCCTTTCTAATGTGATATATAATTTGATTTAAGTCACTTTACTTAAGTACACCTTACTTAAGTAACTTACAAGTTAAATAAAAATGCAGTTAATTAGATTTTCATGTTTCTCCCTCCTCTGAGGATTTTTTTCAATATCCAAGCAAAAAGTCCTATTGCACGCCACGAGACTCATCGATTGACTTAAGTAATGTTTGGCCATGTCCACGCGCGCGCACATGCGAGTGCCCTCTTCAACCGTCTACTTTTTACGCACCGAGAGAAATCCTCGACGATCGTCCTCGGGGCCGCGGCGCGGCGCGGCGCGTCGTCTGCGCCTTCTGTGCCTCATTACGACCCATTTGTATGCGACGGACGCACGGACGCGGCCGGCCTCTCTTCGTGTGGATGGATGTTGCGCGCTTTTGCGCTGGACCATCTCATACGCACCGCCCTGCCTACATCCATCGCCCTGGTACAACCTTAACCACAGCAGCCAAGCCACACACACACACACACACACTCACTGTTTTTACTTATTTCTCTTCCTTCTCCTCCTTTTCTGCGCATGCCTGCGCGCTTCCGCTAAATGCCGGCACGCACGCACGCAGAGTAACTTGTTCGCGCATGCACAAACGCAACCCCCGTTTGCGATTGAGGTTATACGCACAGGGCGTTTCCAATTAAAAACTACGTAAAAAAATAAAAAAATATACAGGGATTACATTTTCGTAATTAAGTCGCGGTGCGGTAGTCGTTGTTTTTTTTTTTATGTTTTCTGTGAGTAAATGAGAAAATATTCAGATTGGAGACAGCCAGACAGAGACTATGTACGAAGTGATTGGTTTGAATGGCGGCCGTGAACTTTAATTCGACGGCGCGCATCACTAATCACTAATCACCGATTCCCGATTTCGGTCCGTCAAGGCTGGAACGGCACGTCACGCGTTTACGACTCCAGTCGACTCAGCGCGGTAATGCGGTAATGCGGTAATTAATTAGCCGAATTCATAAACACTTGACGCAGCTAATGGCAGGCTAAGGAAATTAATGAGATAATTAGTCAAAATGTTTTGGGTGATTTTTTGACGAAGAAAATCTGAAGGCAAAAATTGTATTTGAATATTTTGCAATTTTTAATTTAAACCAGTGTTTGTCAAACATTTGTTTTTCAATTACAAAACACTTTGTATAACCTGGTTATTTTTGGTTCTTACATATTTTCATGGAGGATGGATGGAGGATTGTTATGCGAACATAAGAAAAATAAAACTGAAAATTTTCGAGTTTGACGATCACTGGTTTAATCGAATCTTATAGTATGTAATAATTTTTAGATTATATTGAAATGATCTATTTTACTAGTGGCAGTTATTAGAAAAAGTTACTATTGGTAATATGGCGGGTCCGTTTAGAATTGGGTCGGAGGCATTATCATTTTACCTTTAAATTGCAAAAGCAATTCGTGAATATCCTTAATTTTAGGTTTCTCAAGCGGGTACAATCATGAAATCAAGAAAATTGTATAATACAATATTTCTCGGAACACTTTGTATACTTTAATCGAACATTTATATTAACACTACAGGGTGTTGACATAAATGTTGCAACAAAAATATTTCTTTTTTATTTAAAGTCATAAACATTTTCACTTTCTAATAGAAACAAAAACCACTAAATTTAACTATATAATTCCTTCTTAACACGTGGACGCCGGCGCCTGATATACGTGTCCGCTGCATCGCGCGGCGCTTTCTTGTGCCAATCTCACCCTCCGTTTTTCAGGCGTACGCCCCTGGCTATTTAGAATAGATATGGCACCTGCATTTGTTACGCGCCGCCTGCGATCTCGGTCTACTCTCCGGTTCAAATTGTTAATTCAAATTTGAACGAACAAAAAAGTTTCCAAACGAACCAAATATTTCAAATTTATATATATTATATTTATATAATAAATATTATTGGCTAATAACATTTAGACTTACAAAGGATATTTTTTCTGCCTATTTTCAATATGTTTGATATTACATGACTCCAATGTATTCATTTTATTCCGAAAACAATGCAATTTGATTTAAAAAAAATTGTAATTAGTTTGTATATGATAATTCGTAAAATATCACAAATTATTTTGACAGTTCAACAGCGCCTGTCATGTGGAAAGTGTTTACTAAACGGTAACAAAGAGTGGAAACCAGTGGCGTAACAACAAAACAATATTTCTTGACGTACCGCAATCCGTGCAACACCGGTGGGACACGCCGGCGTCAACGTGTTAAGTAAAAAACGCAAATTTGCATTCGAAGAAAGAAAAAAGTACAAATCATCCCATATAGAAAAACCGACAATGTCGTAAATCAAGTTGTTTACACCGATATAACTCGGCGAAAATAAATTACGATCGAATTAACAAAACTACGTATATTGCTGGCCTTTGTAAACTCTAGCGTCGCAGTTTGTTAGTTTGCATCCTAGAAATTGAGACAATGTTTAACTATTGAAACTACAACTGCGTATCTACATCACACGTAAAGATTTTATATGAAGGTGGGGAAATCCTATAAAAGCAACAACAAAACACCGGTGGAGAGACACCGAGAAGTTTGTGCTTCAATAAAATGTGTTATTTATCGCATCACACACGAATGCGGATAAGTGTGAATAACACATAACATGGACAAGATCAGAAAAAATACACCAATGTACATATTTCTACATTTATTTACTCATACACATGTAAATGCCCATGTGATATGCAGAAATGAATTTAATATTCCATTTCAAGGACATTTCTCACTGGCGTTTTATTTCAATCGCCTAGCATCAAAGGATCCAATCATCTAAGCTTGGCAACAACAATATGTTAATTTATTCAGAATTTTGAAAAAGATATAATTTGGAAAGGTTAGATTAACACGTTGACGCCGTACCCCATCGGTGGGTCACACGTATACTTTCTATCGGGCGCCGTGTCCCACCGGTGATTTTTTGTTACGCCACTGGTTAGTCACTAGTTGGTCACTGTTTAGTAAGCACTTTCCGCGTGAGAGGCGCTGCTGAACTGTCAAAATAATTTGTAATAATTTGTATAAAAACCAATTACAGAGTGGAATTTTTTAAATCAATTTTATTGATTTCGGTATAAAATCAATAAAGTGAAGTCATATCATATCAAACATATTGAAAATAAGCGAAAAAAATATCCTTTGTCTCCTCCTAAACATTATAAGTCAAGAATGCTTGCCAAATATATAAGTAATAAATTTGAAATATTTGATTCGTTTAGAAACTTTTTCGTTCGTTGAAATTTGAATTAAAAATTTGGATCGGATGCACGTGCATGCGCGTAACGTGAAACAAATGCTGTTGCCATATCAACCGTAAATAACCAGGGACGTACGCTTGAAAAACGGAGGGTAAGATTGAACACGCATATCATACGCCGGCGTCAAAGTGCTAAGAAAGGTTAAGATATTTCTAATTTGAAAGAAGATATTCCAAAATAAAATTAAATGTTTTACAATGAAAATATTACGTGAAATTGTGTTAACGTATAGATGGCGCTACATGGCGTTTTAAGCGATTGGCGAATGGACGAATGGATTTATAGGATATACAGCGTCGTCGTCGCAGTCGCCATCGATCGTTAGTCGGTTGCGCACGGTGAATTTATGTGCGCGGCGCAGGTTAAGCGCACTTAACTCAGAAAACTGATGATGTATCCGAAGAAATTAGGAAAACGCAGGATGAATAAATCATGAGGCGAGGCGCATACGCGGCCTGCGTAATTACGCATACGCGTCTCTCCTGCGATGCGCTTCTCTCGGAGACGCTGTTGTGTCACGTGACACATGATCGAAGATCGGCAGGCTAACCCTAGTTCGGGGCCACACTGCCAAGAATTTATGCTCGGTTTGGTATTATTTATTGCTCCGTTACGTTTTTTGTTAGTATGTTTGTGTGAAACAGGAAACTAGCGGCAATATGCGAGAGTTGTGTGACTTAAGTCAGAGACTGAGGAAATCTTTTGGGAAGCGGCAGCTTTTGATTTTCTCAATTTCCTAACATTAGAATTTTCGGAATTGGAATGCGAATATTTTGTTAGGAGATGTTAACATTCTCGAACGCACTACTACTACTACTATATTGTCATGACGTATGACTGCAGGCAAGCTGCCTTTGACATATCAATATGAACCAATAATTATCGGTAGGCAATTTTTAAGATGTTAATCACGAATTGCAATAATTGTAGTTGCTGTTTCTTTCTCCTATCTGCACCAATTCAATCGTGATTTATTTACATCAGAATATTCTTCACTGAATTTGCAACAACTTTTGTTGGAATATCTTGAGGCACCCTCGTCTAGTTTCGGAGAAAATCGACTGAATGTTTTCTCTCATGGACGGATCAATTGAGAATTACATGCTTCAAACGTCCGTTTAGCGCACTTGCACCGCGTTAAAAAATGGCTCTCTGAAAATTTGAACTCATTTAGGTCATATAAACAACATGTGTAAAGGAGAAGAGGGGTACGCTCAAGTTTTTTTTTCTAATGGAAATATCTCATAAAATTCTTTTCTGGAATTTTTTACTAACTTCTCAGCGGTTAAAAATTGCCTACCGATGATTATTGGTTAATATTGATATGTCAAAGGCAACTCCGCTGCATATTTCATGACAATGTGATGGTAGTAGTGCGTTCGAGAATATAATCATCGGGTTTTATTAATTTGGAGTCTGACTGACACTTACACTTAGACATTGTTTCGTTTTGTCAAATTTGAAGGTGAATGATTTACTGAAAACTACTGCTAGTCTTTTATTCTGCCATCAATATATGAGAAATGCGTGGCGAAGCTGTTAAAGTCATCACTGCCGCCAACCAATGGGTCTGCTAAGACCTCTTTCATACCACACTCGCATCGCGCAATACGCATTTTTTTACTCTCTGAAAAACAAGTTGTATTTTTCTAAAGGAAAAAGTGAAAGAAGAAAATAAGTCGAGAAGAATATGTCCTTTTTATCCCGAAGCGAATCGTCGTCAATAGAGTGTGAACGAGTTCTTAGCATATCGTACGACGGTCATTTTGAGTGGGTTTTTAAGGTACTTGCTTCTGATGTTGTTTTTGAATAGTGATTATTCTTGTTTTATGTGAAGCTCGGCTTCTGTTCGAACCGTAGTCCCTCTCAGATGGTGTTTAAGTTTAGCATAAGGTAGCTTAATGCTTACGATCGCATGCTTGTTGGTATTTTCCATAAATTTTCGCAAGACTCCTGCACGGTTTTTGCAAAACGAAAATATCTCCATCTTGCTGTATTCTTCAACAACATGCAAGTCTTTCTTACTTACAATTAGTATTGAAATTGCACTTGAATATGGATAATTACCTAGACTTACGATCGAAACTTATTTAACATAACGAATCTAAGTGTTTTTGACCCTCTAGTAAATTATTCCAACCTAACCTAAGCAAACCAATAGGTTCTAAACCAGTGTTTCCCAACCTTTTTTGTACCATGTTCCAAGTTGGTCTTTTCAAAATTATTCTTATGCCACCCTCTTCACACCCTAGTTTTCTGTTATTTTTCGCACTCCATTTTTCTATCCGATATAAAACAATATTTCTTTATTTCCATAGAAATATCCGCATTGTCCGACACCGAATCGAATGAACATTTTTAAGACGGACACTGTCCTAGAAAGAATGTCACGGACACTTGAGACACTCCCTTTGTAAGTTAAGCATTTCTAATGTATTCAAAACAAAAGTAGTATATAACCTTACATACTTGTGCCCTTACAATCCCACAACAAGAAATTACAATAAGAAAAATAATAATAAATAAATAAATACACATTCAAATAATAACAATAACCCAATTTGAACACCAGAAACACCAGAAAACAAAAGTAAAGAAACTATTATTTTGTCATACTTTATTTTTCTATCAGAAATAAAACGCAATAATTAATCATCATCTTATCAATTATAAACTAAACTTCCCAACTAAAATCGTCCCTCTGCTCTCTACCGATGGATTTGCTAAGGCTTCTTTCACACCACACTCGCATCGCGCGATATGAATTTTTCGACTCTCTTCAAAAAAGTTCTATATGTTCGAACCCTACAAACATGTACATTCAAATCTAAGGCGGACAATTACAACACTCCCCTGGAAAAAATGTGACGGGCACTTGAGACACTCCCTTTGTAAGTTAAGCATTTCTAATGTATTCAAAACAAAAGTAAATAAAAAAACTATAACTGTTTCATACTCTATTTTTCAATGCGAAATAAAACGATATTTCTTTCCCTCATCATTACAACTACTAAATCACAATAATTAATCATCATCTTCCTCTTCATGTTTCTCACATCGCGCGATAAACTCGTTTAATTCAATCGGTGTGTCTAAAGTGACAAAAGTGACAAAATCAACTGGGAAAACGTGCAATTTAACGAGCTCTTGGAAATTGCTTACTTAATTACTTCCCAAGCCGAAACGGTTGCAGATAAATTTCCAACGTTTTGCAAAGTAAACCTATCAAAGTTATTAAAGTCGAAAAGACCAATTGCAATTACATTAATGCAATGGAGAATACATCTTTTCCCATTTTTCTTCTTTCTCTGATTGTGAGCAGCAATAATCCTGCTGAATGAAGAGGAAAAAAGAGAATAAAGTTCTGTTATCTGTTAGGTGCCTGGAAAAACTCATTGCGACGACGAGACGCTCATTCGTTTATTGGAGATTCTTTACGAGTGGCTTATTTACTAGCAAACTGTTCATTTCACGAAGAGTTTTCAAAACTTATGTGCAGTTGTCGTCGTCATTCATTGCGCACGAATGGTGAATTTTTCGAAAAAAATCTGCCAACCACAAATACAGACACTCACATTCACATTCACAACTTCAAGTCATGCTAGAATCTACAAAGTGTACCCGTAAATTAAAAAAAATGCATTTTTTTATGATTTCCTAAATTTTTATTTTTAAAAATTTCAGTTTTAAACAGGTAAAGTTGATTTAATTACGATTTTAATAACTTTTTTGAATGATTTTAATGATTTGATATTTCTAAGAAGATCCTGTGAAGAAGATATTGTTGTTTGGTTAATATTTATGCACGAATCTAACGGGCCACGGCTACGAATGTAGTAGAGACAACGACAGCAAGAGTAGAGCTGAGGATAGTCGATTCACAAAGAGAGGACACAGTTGAGCTCTCATCGATTCGAACGAAATTTGGCAGATACTTACAATGTTAGACTAGAAACTAATTATACTAAAGCGAGGCGATACCAGTAATAATTTTAAAAGCGGTATATCCAGCTGTGATCAAAGGAGCGATGTTAAAATCAAGTGGCGATTGAAAGTCGTGAACAAACAGTAATCTGTCTGCCTCACAGATTTACACACAAAAAAATTAGCAATACTAAAATCTAAATCCATGAGGACTCAAATGTGCCCTCTCGTTGTCAGCGCACGATATTGAAGAGAAGAAAGCCCATTGGAGCCCGGATAGACGTTGGGATATTTCTTTGAAAGCATGCGCGAAAGGAGGATGAGGAGATGTATGTACGAATGGTTGTATAAGAGACGGTCTTGACCGTCTAGGCCTCTGGGACTGCCAACTGAAGTGTGGGTAATAACGTGTATGTGTTATCGTCTTTATCACGTTTATCTCTCTATCTATGCGTGTTGTGTACACGCACATCTTTTTGGGAGTCTATCAAATATCTCTGGCTTGAGGAAATTGTCGTTGAATAATTTATTAAACTTTATAATAACTCACAAGGAGAGTGTTCCAATTGCCCAACACGAATTTGAATGAATTTTTTTGTACAGGATTTTATGTCGTTTTGAGTCGTTTGCCCAAACAAATTTATGATTAAGCTCCTAATCACTAACTGAGGTTCTTAAGCTCTTCAGCAAGTTAGCAAGTGACTCCAAACATTGCAGTATCAGTATTCAATATTTATTAACTTCAAAATTCAATCTTATATACTAAAAGCACAGCGGCCAAACGATGGCCAAAATTATTCACCGGTACGCTCGCTACGAGTGCGCGCTCTTTTCGCAATTTTCGTGGACTTCTTTTGCTCAAGATTTTTCATACTAAATATAAAGCTATGAAGATGAAACAAACATGAAAATGCTTCTCAATTCTTCTACTTTCTCCTGGTATCAAACTTATTTTAATCCCATTACGATAAAACTCTTTTATACTGCTTTTAAAATGAGTTATTTTATGAAAATTTGAATCTGAACTTCAATAGGGGTTTTTCTTCCTTATCCGTCAATCGAACAATTTGCCACATATATCAATTTATTCTCCTCTTTATGTACTTTAAAATGGTATTAATATTTTTCTACCTAGTTTTGTGCAGCTATCGATTATATCTTGTTATATAACATATTTCATGCATTTATGGGTGGTTTTCATACAAATCAACACTCCTACTCTTTATATCTTAAAAAAAATTAAATACATACAATTTCATAAAATTTGCCAACAATTAACAACGGAAATATCAATTTACGTAATTGTATTTTTTTCAATGCCTTTTCTTAGTGATATTCGTGTTTTAAAGACCGTTCAGCATCTTTTAAAGCTTTCGACTTTTTTTGACTAATTTTAAGTGTATGTACCTAATAACCGGATGCATGCCGAGAATCATTATCCCGTGTGTCCATGGGGCATCGAAATCTTCACAGGGTGCTTTAATATTAAGTCTGTTAAGCCTTTTTTTCTCACGTCACATCATCTATGAAACTCTTATGACCACATAGTAGTAGGTTGCTTGTCATCTACCAATACTGTTGGTTGTACCATTTCCTTAATAAAATCGATACTGTAACGTGTTCATGGTACAACAAGCGCAGAAGAACCCAATTATAGAGCAATAGTAGAAAACTCTACGTTAGCACACGACACGACGCTACACTACGCGATGCGACACAACATTGTACTCCATAATCTAAAAAGTATCATCATATCAACTTAATGATTTACAGCTGCTAATCCTCCAACCACTGTCGAACAAGAACAAAAAAAGAAATGAAAACAAACACTTAAGTGCATAAAACTGCAATTTTATGGCGTTCATAACCAATCATTAACGTATTTTTATTTTGCATGACATTTAAAATCTTTCAACTATTGTTTTACCCACTTTCTTGTCCATTTAATGATCCTACCATAACTATAAGTACCTGTATAACTTGTATAATGAATTAAATATGCTCAAATTTTGTTTCTTCTTCCACGTTTAATTAAACGCTCCCGAGATTACCATCAGAATGTTAAAATGGTTTTAATGATTTTAATTATAACTTTTACAAAGTGCTTTTTATTCTCAATCACTGATTAATTCGACGAGTGTCACCCAAGCTAATTAATTGAATTTTTTAACTTATACTTATTTTATTTTTATTTTTAAGACCTTTTTTAATATTTTAAAAACGTATTAAACGTATAAATATCTGCTTAAGCTATTTTTTATCTTACACCTCTTTTTTCTTTTTTTCCTTGCTTCTTTTTCCTCTACATGTAAAAATTCAACTTGCACTTCAGTAATGTATAATTTGGAGGTTATTTAAAGTCTCTCCAGCTGAGTCGATGGAAAATTTTCCCCTTTTGCCGTCCCATGGTCATCACGCGTTCATTTTTTTCTTTCCATTTTGGTAGCATCCAGCACCATCATCATCGTGTTCTTCTCTTTCTTCCGCCGTGTTGTTGGTGGGTTGTCTTTTTTTCATCTTGGTCTTGAGTTGGTTTGCTTTCGTTTTTTTGGCTTCTCTTCTACTTACTCTGGCTCATGTCTAGGTCTTCCTTCGAAGGCTCCTTCTTCAACACCGGCTGCTCGGTGGAGGCTGGCTTGGAAAACAGGTTTTATGCGTCGAGGAGAGCGAAGAAGAGCTGCGGCACGCCACGAAATCCACCGTTCCGTCGTACCTTGGAAGGATGCACACACATGGCTTTCGATAAGGATGTGGAAGAAGGCTGGGGCGCTCACACAATCAGAGGTACCCGATGGCTGGAGGTGTTCTTGGCTGTACTCTTTTTTTTTTTCGCTCGCCTCGTTGTATTTCGTTGGTGTTGTACGTTCTTTTTTGTTATTTGTTTCACTGCGGCCAAGCTGGATGGTCTATACGAATAACCAGAAGTTCTCAATTTTTTTGTTTTTGTTTTTGTAGGATTTACAACTTTTTTAAATCTAACCTGTACTAATGATTGATATAACCAAATCTAACATTACATAAACCATATACGTAATACACATATACTAACAGTTGAGAGCCTGAACTGATTCATTTAGAAAGAAACAATCATATGAAATTGCATTGAAATTGTCATAGAGGTTTTCACCGCAGGTCCAAGTGTTCAATACCCAATCATAATTGTTTGGACGTGCACCACATAATTGTGCACGTCCAAACAATGATGTTGAATTATGTCGTGATAATATACTGTTCTGCTTATGAACGTTATCAGATGTATCTAGATTTAAGAACTTATTGATTATTTTGCTATGCGCACATAAACACGTGTGCCATGAGCGTTATCGATTTAAGAAGTTATTAATTATTTGTTTTTCTTTTGTTTGTATCTATTGTTTAGATGTTAAACCAAGTTTTTTTTTATAACTGGGGCTGTTAAAAGTGAGCTCCTACAAGCATGAGCCACAACAAAGTGTTCTCTAAGGCACTAAGCAGTCTATTATTGTAAGCACTATTACAATAAAAGTACACATCGGGTGCATTTGTAACAAATCAGTGTATCAATCTGTCTTCAAACCCTTTACGTGGCTCCAACGCTTATAGAGGCTGAGATAGCTTCAATAATCCTTAAACATAAGGATTAAGTCCTCCATCAGGGCATCAACTATTTTCATAGTCCTTCAAATCGGATCTCCAACTATTTTCAATAATAGCGGAAAACGCTGTCAACATCGTATTTTGACGCATATTTTGTATACATTGATTTTGTAGGTTATATATCTCGTTATTGAAACTCTTTCGTTGATTGTTTTGAATTACACGCGCAAGCTTGATTGGCTCAGGACAGACATGAGCAAATCAAAAAGAGTCTATGGGTCTCCTTCCATGAGCGACACTCGTGGCAATGAAATTTTGATAGGCAGGCGCAGTATATGTGTATTACGTATATGATATAAACATACCTGAAATTGTTGAAATGCCTAGGGTCTTTAGCAGACAATCTTGAGCAACTCTAAAGTTAAAGTAGAATAAAAAAAAGTTTGTTTGGTCTACTTTATTGAACTTCTTGCTAGAGTAACTGGTAATGCGTTTGATGTAATGTGACTCAATCGTGAATGATGAATAAATGTGTGAATCAATGTATCTATCTTATAAATATACGTATAAAACATGTGTTACCTTATTACTACGTTAAATCTAGGTGGCTGTGTTGACAAAATGCAGCTGGTCGGGAAAAACAAAACTTGTTGTCCTGGAGTGTCCTGCGTTGTCATGGATTGGCGCGATGTCATAGATAAGCGCGACCAGTACTCAGAATAACTAACTAATCAAATATAACCTAACCTAAATATAACTTGATATAACTTTAAGGTATTTCAATAATATTATTAAATATTCAATTGCGATTTTACTTTTTCATAACAGATAATAAAACACAATAAGATTAAAAAAAACATTTCATTAAGCACAAGTGTTCACGTGGTGCAGCAAAGTGCTACCCTTTTCTTTAAACCCTTTCAACCCTTTCTTAACGCGAATAATATAAGATTCCCCACTATTCCCTTTTGATCGCGACTTATCTGTTTTTGAATGCCATCACAATGCAGAAATTTCAACTGACCACTCTCGACTGGGATCGAGAATAAATCCGACGAGACGTATACGAATGCCATGTCATGAAAAATGCCTCCGTAAAATTGCCGAATTGAGTAAAAACCGGTTTTGACCCTTTCATTCCCGAATTGCGATGCGCCATTCCTTTATTCTCTCACCCGGTGCACGGTGGTACGCATACGTAAAAGGGTGAGCGTCCAGGAACGAAATTCACTTGACCATCGGCAAATAGGTGGCCCTCGGACGGGACCCTTCTGTCTTATCTCTGCGATTCCCACGAAGGAATAAGGGAGAATCGTCGCGGGATAACCCGCTTGACCCGCGCCGCGCGAATTCACCCTTAACGGACTCTGGACACGAACCGGAGAACTGGACATTCCAGTTTTTCGCAGTATTGTCCACGATGGACAACACGGCGTACACATCCACGGACACATGTGTTCATGTCGGACGTGAGAATGAGAATTATGTGACTGCCATCCGTTAATTGTGTTTGGAGGTTTAAAAAAAATGGACTTGCATTGCGTTCAGGTAAGATTAATGCTGTATATACTCGCGTTATTGTAATATACGCTATACGGTTATTGTAATAGTGTAATACCTGCTTGGAAAGACGATGCAATTCTTGGATATTCTGTTATGTTTACAATGCAAGTTTATTCTATAAATTCAACTGGATTTTTTCGGGGTTTATGATGTAAACCTGTGGATTTTCCTGTTTTATTAGAGTTAACAAGTGTTACAATATGATTAGTTAGAACAAGTGTATTGAATTATACTTATACTTATCTTTTTTTATACTTATCTTTTCATTTGACAATGTTTTTAAACCGTTTTAATAAGAATTTGCAAACAAAATTCTGGGCAGATAGGAGTAGCTGTTTTATACTTAATTGAATATTACTTGCTTATTAATTAGAGTAGGAAATTTGCAATTACATATGTTTATAGAGAATTTAATGGTCTTTATTTTCTTCTAGTAAATATTTGTTGTAACTTTTATTGTTTAGAAGAAATTAGTATGTTTATGCATAAAATTTGGAGAACTGAGCGTTACCAATACTCCAAATTTATTTTTAAGGGAATTTTCCGCGATTATTTATTATAATACAATATTGTATTTTATACACATTTATAGAGAATTTAATAATCTTTATTTTATTTTAGTAAAAGTTTCTTTTATCTTTTGTTGCTTAAAAGATATCAGTAAGTTTATGTACTTTATTATTTTTGGACTTTATTTATTTTAGTAAACATTTGTTGTAACTTTTGTTGTTTAGAAGATATTAGTATGTTTATGCATAAAAGTGTTAAGAGTCAATACTCCAAATTCATTTCTAATGGAATTTTCTGCGATTCTTAATTATAACACAATATTGTGTTTTATACACATTTATAGAGAATTTATTAAACTTAGTACGTCAAATTTATGTTAAATCGAATTTTACTCAATTGTTAATTATAGCACCAAATTGGGCTTTGCATATGTTTATAGACAATTTGATACTCTATATTTTATTTTAGTAACTTTTTGTTATAACTTTGTTTAATTTAGAAGATATTAATAAATTAGAATGCATTTTCAACGTCTTGAGTATGAAAATTTTCAATTTCATACAACTTTAAGAGATTTTAATATTTTTAATAACTTCTAACTGTATCTGCAAAATTTATATATAATTGTTATCATTTCTACTAATTATATCTTGAGAGTCCAGTGAAGCAAGTGCGAAATCAAGTTAAAACTTGCTAAACATGATCCATTTAATTCTTTTGATTCTTTGGTGCATAAAACACCTTATATCAAATAATTCATAAAGTTACACTGGAAAATCGTGTTCAACAACAAACGACAACAAGAACAAGTCGTTAAACACGTCCTAAAACACTCCAGGCTTCTGTCTGCAAACAAGTGCAAATAGTCAAACACTTTTTTTTTCGACACCATAGAGTCTGTCACCTTCTTTTTTCCCAACAACTTTTTCGCATAGTAGATTCAGCTGATATTATAATATCTCTACAAGACTTTATGACTCACGTTAAATAATATTAGTTGTAACAAAAAAAGGTCTATGTCCGACCAAACATAGTATTTGAGTGTTTGAGGAGACTATTCGTGTAGATGTAGATTATGTGCAACTCTTCCTAGAATGTTTGCACATTGACATTGTGCGGTTATGTGCATATATTTGTGTTTGAGTGGTGTGAAAAATACCCGGAGCTAAGGTCACATGTTGAGGTTATGTCTCATCATCGCGATAGAGAGCCGGTGCTTACGTGGAATTCAGTCGTGAAATTTTATTACTCGTGCGACTCTTGCGGCGGTTTAAAGTCAACTGTCAACGGTGCAACAAACACCGTTGGGTTAAACAAAAACAAGAAGAAGATATTCTTATAAAACGTATCCTATTTCAATGAGAATGTCTTTTTTTATATATTCACAATATGTTGTAATTCAGCTTTTCATATAGATGCAGAGATGAATGCAGAAACTGATTTATGATTGATTAAACGAATTTATATACTCCCATTTAAATGTCTTTCAAAAAATTAAGTCCTATAAAAATTGTCACCTTTCTTGCATTTTCATTTGCTTTTACATCTTTCTAGGGCCCCATCTCTTTTTCTAGGTCTAACAAGGAATCCAATAGAACCAGTTCTTATTCAAATGTAGCTTCACATTCTTTTATCTGTATTAAACTCACTTTTGTACTAGACTACTCACAAAAAAGTGTATCAAATTCGACATTGAATCGTGAATCGCAAACCTGATTTATCGAAGACGATTCTTGTCGACAAAAGTCGTGCAAAGGTAGCGCGCGCACATACACACACTCTCTCTCTCTCTCACACACACCCACACACACACACATACACCTACTTACGCATAATTATTTGCCCACACACACACACACCTATTTTCACACTCACACACACCTGCTTACCCACACACACACACACACACACACACACACACACACACACACACACCTACTTATACACATACACACACCTACTTGCACATTCAGACACACACCTATTTACACACAACCTCCCCCCCCCTCTCACATACGCACAAAATGTGCTTAAACCAATTGGGCCAAATCAAAACTGGTAGCGCCGTAGTAAAAAAAGGTAGAACACTGTTTGTGGAAATTGTGACACAACGTGATTGTAAATGGACGGTAAAAATGTTGATGGACCAGTTAAAAATTTCTACCGAAACATAGGAGATAACTGGATTATGGATTTTTGAAAGATTGCAGTTTTGCTTGATGGAACTGTGGTACAGGAAGTGCATAAGTGTATTAATTGTCTTTAATTTGTTTAGTTTATTTTATAATTTATAGTTTTTACAAGCCTAAATATCTTAAAAGAATTTTTAACACGTTTTTCGGTATTTTCAACGTTGTCTCTTGAGAAAGTTGTTAAAATAAAAACAATCTGAGTATTTTGAGAATTAATAAGTGGTTCTTCAAAACTGAAATGCTGTGAATTTATGTAAATTAATGGAAAACACAATTGGATTAATCAAAAATAATCTTTTCCTCTAATCTAAAGAGCAATAACCTAATTTTCTCCACACGTATCTGTGGAAATCTAACGCTAAACAAATTAGAAACAATTTCTACACCAACATCAATATGTATATACATTTGCAGAGTAATAAAGCTAACGCAATGCAATGCAATGCATTAAAGGAATGCATTTATTTATTTCTGCGGCGCCAAAGTT
The DNA here is from genome assembly GCA_027575185.1 of Mimaenictus wilsoni. Taxonomy (NCBI): domain Eukaryota; kingdom Metazoa; phylum Arthropoda; class Insecta; order Coleoptera; family Staphylinidae; genus Mimaenictus; species Mimaenictus wilsoni. Next base: position 16,362 of record JAODAC010002251.1, read on the forward strand.
TAATCGCACCAAGATAACATTTGCAGTTATTACGCGAAAAACGCATGAAAAGTCTGCAGCAATCGACGCAGTAAGCTCGGCTTAGCAATATCATTGACTGTTTGGTTCGGATAAATCAGTCGGCGGCGATTTCGTTTGCAATTCACAATTCGCAATGCGACGCGACGCTTCCAACAAATCGGTCTACGACTTTGCGATTGATGTGATTGAATTGAATTGGGCTCGCGCGCACCGCACCGAACGCGCAATTGAAACGTTCGTGCTCCTTGCTTCTTGCTTGCTTACTTACTTGCTGCCGATCGCAGAACATTCATTCGTTCATCCAGTACGCCAGATCGCCGGCAATCGTGCAACCGTTTGACATTTTTCGCATTGCAGCCGGCCACAAATTGCGCCCGATAAACGCGGCGAAGAATATAAACTACTGGGTTTATAAGCAACAATTGCCAATCGACGTGATTTGCTATAAGTTAACACAAATCATTTAGAATTTCGAATTGAATACAAACATACTGATATCTAACGATTGTTATAAAGTGCACTGGAGTAAGAATGCAAACGAGGCAAGATCGTAATCGTGATATTTATCAATGTAATTAAACTTTATAGTTTTTTAAAGTTAAGTAAAATATCAGAAAACTAACAAATGTTTGAAATACTATGGATAAATGTTATTAATAGTACAAAGATAAGCTATATATCACAAGAAACGTCATTAAATTTTGCACAAACTACTTGCAAAATATTTATATAAACATTTTAAGAAGTTGTAATTATGTTAATTCAATCTTTGTAAAAACATTTTTTATCTTTAAAAACTTAATATTTTACAAATTAGGAAATTTCACAAATAATATCAATAATTGTTGTTGTAATTTTGTCGGTAAGTGTTATAGACAGTTAAATTCTCTCTCGAATAGTGACTATTAGATTACATTAATGCTATTGGAACATATAGAAAATTAAGTTCAAAGTTAATAAAATAGTCTATAGAAAAAATTGTAAGGTACATTTCTTACAAAGATAACTTGTATATCATAAGGAACGCTATTAAATTTTACACAAAATGGTTTAATCAAAATATCCTAGAATTAATACCATCCTGACTTCACCGTAATTCATATATTTATTGCCATCTTCTACATTATGCAAACCTATCAAAAAATGTATAAAACTTCCATAAATTTAGCATTAAAATGTTAGAAAACAAAGAAAAACACAATTTAAATAATTTAGTACGTAATACACAATTTATGTTTGTTTTTTTGATTAATATCACAAGCAGCGCTTATAAATTGGCGAATATATTGAATCAGAATAAAGAAAAATTGTAAATCTATGCAAAACAAGACTGAAGGTCAAGGCTGCAATGATCAACATCAGCAGCTCTGCAAAACTTTGCGACGAATAACTTCATAATCGATTTCGATAAAAGCCTCCGTATAGATATGAATAAATGCGGAGATGTTTATTTCGCGCTTTCATTTCGCATTTGTCGCACAATTACCTAATGAATGCATCAGTACCTAACATACTCGGATGTTGCATACATTAATTTCAATCTGCGAACTCGTGTCCGATTCGCAATGGAAAAGAATCAAAAGCTGCGGGCATTAATTATGCAACGCACAATTTTCAATTCGTTGCCATCACGTAGCGTTAATTAAATTGCATCATTAACTATGCCGATTTTTGCTCCTTCGCTGTAGATGGAACGGGCTGTCGAGAAACTGCGCCTTTTGCCAATTATAGGCGTTAAAATCGTGTGCGGCGGTGAGAAGAGACGAAGCAGGCGAAGGTGGGTAAAAATTTGTGATTGTTGTCGAAAAAAATTCAAAACTGTCTAATTGTAAATGCACAGTTAATGCCAGTTGTGATATTAATTGCGGTGCGGCGCGTGCACCAACGTGCGAGTGCGTTTTGCACATTGCCGCATAGTCGCCGCGCACTGTATTAATGCAGCCATCAGGATGGTTTACAGCAGATTGAATTACCATAAAATTTTATGATGCTCGCGCTGGTAACGATGCTGTGGCGATTGGTAAGGTAATCAGTCTTGAATGACAACGCTGGACGCTGGACGTCAAAGGTAGGAATATCTTCGTGTAGCTGCTTGGAAAATATCTACAATTTTACGTTGGAGCGAAAAATGTAAAAATTAATGTTAGGTCATTCATAAAGAACGTGAGACAGGGATATTTTCTTGAAGATTGTAAATTAAGTGCTGGAACTTTACAAGAAATATGAATCATATTGTATATCTTTGATTTTAGCTATATAATATCTCCTTTTTTGGAATATTCTTCTAAATTGTTTAAGTAATTATAGCAGTATGCATTGTTTAGTATTTCCTCAAAAGTTGTTTGACGCAACTGTAAAATTGTAAATTTCAAAATATTTTAGTACATGCTGCACCATCTAGATTTAATCGAATGAACTTTAAATATATCGGTAATACCTTCTGAACTTTTCTATATTGAGCTTTGCAATTTTGTTGCTACATATTAGATGTCGCAAATAGTTACAAATTTTAGTTTAAATTAAACCAAACAAAATATGTTCATTTTTATTTTTCGCGGTAAATTAGTAAAAAACAGCGTACATTGCACAATATACTGAATTTTAAGAATAGTAAATTTCTAAATATATGCTGATACTGAGCTTTTCAATCTTGCGCTTTGTAATTTTATTACTTCTTGTTAGATGTCGCCACTAATTTTAAAAGTTTATTTTTAATTAAGTTTTCCATACATTCTTATGAAAAAAATGCAACAATTTATACTAAATGTATGTTAAGCATTATTCAAAATAAATTTTAGGTGAAATTTATCTTTGCACATATTTTTTCGAAGCTAAAAATAAGAGTAAATAGTTGAAATTAATCCCTGATCGCAAATCCATGAATCAGACAACATTCCTATTAAAGTTAAATGTTTTAAGTTACAATTTTTTACATGTAAAACACTAATATAAAACACATATTAACTCAACTCTCATTGCTGCAAGCATTGGCCTCCTAGGCAATGGAGAAAACGAAAGTGCAAGCTTCTTAATTACTCGTCCGCAAGCCGTGCGAAGAAGAAAAAATCTGCATGCTTGCGGTTTGTTGATATTTACGGTGCGTGCACTCCATCGTCTTCACGGCCTTCACTTCTTCACTGCAAGGCTTCGTTGGTGCAACCGGCGATTTCCAGCAATGTGCACAGCATGGACCGTCGTCGGCGGCGACGGGTGTAAATGTTGATTAGAAACTGATATTGCAATCGCCATAATATCAATGTCTTCGAACAAGTACGCATTTGGTGGGCTTTCGGTGCTTTCACTGCCATTGCCAAGATGACTATTTTGCGAAAAGCAACCGAAACGAATGGATAAACAAGCGAATCATTATGTATTTGAGTGTTAATGCTAAAAATCCACATACGACGCTGGGTTTATTGATAGTAAATCAAATACGCACGTGTTGCGCACAATGACGATGATGGAAATATGCCATTAAATTTGAAAGTCACTTTAAACAATTAGAGAAATGTTAATGGCTCATATTCAACAAACCTGTAAAACTGTATTTGTAGTTTATTAAAGGGTATTATTGGCCTTTTTTAATGTTAATTACAGTTTTTGTTATGTTCAATTAAGTCCTAAAACATATTCAATTAGGTACTGAAAATCTTGTTGTAAGATTGAAAGTCATCCGGAACTAATATTCCCCATTTTCATTAAATAAATTGGGTTTTTCTAAATATAGATATTTCAACACATGAAACCTTATCTGTAGATAAGTCAATTTGCTGCATTTGGTAGAATTTTACAATTGAATCACTACATGACATTTTCAGCGTTCCAATTTATATTTATACAGATAGTCAACACATTTTCGAGGGAAAGTAAGGTAATATTTCATAGGATCATTAGTATATCGTCACATAGTTATTACGAAAGTTTAGCGTTATTATAGCCATGATGACGAGATGTAGTCCTTTCTCCTGAGCGGGTTGTACTTCCACGATGATCAAACAGCTATCATTGATAGCTGTCATAGACAATCTAAGCTCTTTTTATTTTATCAATTATATTTGACTATTAATATTTTTAATTGAAAATTGCTGCTTGTTCCAGTGAAAATGCTAGAAATACAAAAAAAAGATTAAAAAAAAAACAAATTTTGTCGATCATTCCTACAAAAGTGTACGGAGTCCTATTATTGCAGTTAATGCAGTTATCATTGTATTTGAGCAGTTGTTGATTTATCTATCTATGAAAGGTCCCTACTGTCAAATAAAGTTTGTCTATGGAAGTCTTGTCATCGTGATGTCGTGTGCCATTAGTAAATTTAGGAAATATAGTCCGTTGCTATATGGATTCTACACCGTCCGTACACCGTCGTGAATCATCCCTACACTTCGCTGCCTTACAACCAGCGCAAGTGGTCATTAACAGAGTAAGAGGTTATTAAGTAGACACATCATTTATTTTATGATTGCGACTCTCACCAAGCTGTCAGCGTTCGCATCATAGCATACAGCAAGTATGATCAAAACTTCACTTTTGTAAACTTATACTTTATTATTTTTTGTAAACTTACTTATTATTTAAATTTACTAATTGTAAGCCTGTAGACGTTTTCAACGAGAAGCCCAACAACAAAAGTGATGGAAATCACCATTACTCTTGTTTTCGACACCTTTTGCATGTTTTGTTTTATTCGTGGTTGTTTGTGGTCCATTAATGCACTTTAGAGGTCAAGACGACAGATTGCAAATCTAAAGATGGCTTTAAATTGTATCAAAAAACTCATAATCTTTACTTTCCTTTCGACTCTCTTTTGCGCGTCTCATCGCAAACACGTTCCAAGTTCGGTTGAAATATTTTAAGGTATGTTTCATATGTAACGCCATACGACTCGCTTTTTAAAAAACTACGAAATTATTTTCAAATTTGTACAATGGGTCAATTTTGAAGTGATATAGCGTCCTTATTATAATTCACAGAAACTGCAACAGTAACTCATTCGAAAGAGTTCTTGTTCAAGCATAAACAAATGAAATATATCTGCCTTCAATAGTTTCAGAAAGAAAAAAAAAACATTACTATAGGTATGTTATTAAAAATATCAAAATCTTTGCTTTTCACTTTCCAAATTGAAATTAAGTGTTTCCTCTAATTCAATTCGTATCGCATGATATATAAAAAGACTTTAACTCTTAGTGTTCAACTCACTCTTCAAGAGATTCTGTACTCTCTTCTGCACTTCGCCATCGCTTGAGCATTGTCCTCTCGGCGTGCTTTTGCAATGGTATGCAGCAAAAGTATACAAAGTTCGCCGTTGCGCATGTAGGACGTTCCGTTCGTGATCTTGCAATTTTGGTAGTTAAGTTACTCTTGCAAGGCTCAAGAAGTCAAGACCTCCAGCATCTCACAATCACAATCAGCTAACGCACAACGACGCGTAGAAAACACGAATTCATTCACACAATCGTCACGGAGACGTTGAACGAAACTAGAAAAAGAACAACACACACGACTTATTTCAATTTCAGAATACTAATTGAAAGTGTTATAAATCTTGTAAACTATCGCCATACGTTGAAAACATTCAAACGTTTCTATTTAATGCTAATAGAAGGCTAACCTTTAACAATTTCCTTATTAGTTGTCACTTATTACTGATTTTAGAATGATTTGTGTGGAATTCGCACAGAAATACTAGTTAAATGTCTAATTTCTTATAAATTTACACAGTCTTGGCAGTAATCAAAACATCAAAAACTACTCTAAAACAGCAGGAAAAAACTGTCAAATGCTAATAAAAAGACGTCATTTTATTCTAACAATCCAACATAATGAAGAAATCTAAAGATAATCAATCATTTACCCCAAGGTAAACGTCTAACATCTTGATTTCTTGTAATTATTGTATACCTCATAACTTACATGTTTATGCACATTTAATTAGAGATCAACATTGTTCCTCAATGTAAATGCCATTTTAAGTTTCATCACGTCGTATTTCTACAATTATTTAAGCTTACGCACGTACAACGTTGACAAATTACAACACCGAATGTTTGAGATTTCCTTTTTTGCTAATTAACTCCGAGTGAAAAAGTGTGGAGAGTAATAAAAGTGACAAGCGACATGATTTCGCTCTCTAGCAAGCCAATAAACCATCGAGAACAACCAGCCAAACACACACACACACACACACACACACACACACACACACAATCACGGAAGTATCGTAATTTTTAAGCAAACAAAAAAAGACAAAGCTATTTATACGGTGCTTAAACAATTTGATAATATGTTTTTTATTGAAATTTGTTTCTTCGGTTCATTGCCTTGTAATTTCGATGGTAATCTATTCGATTAATTACGATTTTATGAAGTTATTTTCGTTTTAATTTTAAATCGAATCAAGATCCTGGTTGATTGAATTTTTAGAGACTAAATCTTTTTTTTTAGATTATCATTATTAGGTCATTATAAATTTTATATGAACTTTTGTAGGGGTTTCTTGTTAGAATGAGGAAAGTGGAAAGGATTCAATTTCTGTGAAGTATTCAATGATTTTTGATTCATTTTTAACACTTACCTGTCTGACAATGAGATAAAACGAAAGATTAATCAAAGATTTCCTGATAAAATACAAAAGTGTCTAGAATTGATGAATTGATTGAACATTTAAAGAATATTTCTCAATTTGTAACTGTCAAATTTTCATTAAATTTTTAATATTTTGTTTAACAGCTTAGCACCATAGCACCTTGCAATATGTATAATTAGATATAACATTTAACCTGGGATTAAAGTGTTAATTTATTTTTAAGTGTTGTACATTTTGCAATTGTAATGTTTATTGGTTATGATGACTTTATGAAGCTCATTCTACGTACAACTAATATGTTATTAATGATTTGAATTTAGAAATTGACCAAGATGAAATTTGTTGAATTACCAGAAAACATTAATCAACTTCTTTTTGTAATTTTACTCTTTTTAAAAGTTTAGTTATAAATAATTGTTCCGAATTTTCATACTTGTTGTTCCTTTATGAATTTTTAAACATTTTTTACAACTTTATTTATTAGAGTTTTTGGTATTCAGCACCTGAGTATGAATAACTGAATAATATAATAACCAATAAAAAGCAAACTACAGTAATTTAACTATTAATAGGTTTCCTAATTTCTGTAAACGTTCTGCTCACATCAGAATTAAGAATTAACAACCATTCAGCTTATTGAAAATTGGTGCGTTAACTAATTAACAATCTTGGGCATACCACCTCAAACGTTGACTAACTGTAAATTTAACGACTTTTAACGATATATTGACATACTACTTAAGTAATTTCACGATCGCTAATTACTTAATTATGCTTTTAACCTCTTTAATCCAATCATAAGTATAATTACGCATTAACAAGTCTTGTTTCTTGTTTTCAAGGTATGTGTTTCAGGGCTCTAGCCCAACCTAATTCAAACACTTTGTAACTTGCTCGAGCTCGATGTGTACAGTCTTTTCTACCTCGCTCGGTTCCAGTTTACGATCACTTGTGGACCGGACAGTACAGGGCTATTTCCTGCGGATGTAGAAACACCCTTTGTTCTCTGTACAGTGGCGACCACATTTCATCCGCGGTCAAATAAGACTCTGACTGCGATTCGCAGCTTATAATAAGTCCTGTTGGACTTCGCGAGAAGTCCCTGCGCTCAGGCAGGTGCGGCATGAGTTACCATAGATACTTGTAGCCGAACTTATAATAAACTTACGTAATTTGCTCATAATTTAATAACAAAACTTGACAATTATAAACAAAATCTTTAAAATTGAAATTAGTTTCCATCCTGTCTTAACCTATAACATCCTCATGTAATTACGGTGAACAAATGGGAATATTACGTAAAAAATAATTTCCAAGCCACAAACATGCAATTAACAAACGAATGTATGATTAAATTTACAACACATTTGAGTATTTCAGTTCAGCGCTGGCACAAAGCGCACAATTTATACAAGATTACATGCTCTATAAGCTGTTATTATTCTCACTGCGATTGTTATTACATTATTGCATTAGCGTCGAAACGAACTTTCGTTTTTATTGTTGCTTTTGGGCATTTTCTGGGCGGTGCAGCGGATTGAAATTTCGTGAAATCCGATTTTACATTGACGGTGTCACTTTTGTAGGGGAATCAAGTGAAATTCGCTTTAGGAATTTAATTTATTTTATACATTTCGCCTGTGTACTAACGTAAATTAGTGGCGGATCATATACCAAACGAATTAAAGACATGTGTTTAATATTTAGCATCGCAATAAGTACAGTTGTTAATCAAATTTGTTAGAACAAAAATCATCTTAAGAATATAACACATATTACGAGGCTAGAACGTAATTTTTAGGCAATTTACAGGTCTATAGGAGTTTATGCACGCATTGTGCGAATTGCAATTGCATTACATCGCTGCGATACGTAGTACGGAATTCGTGTCGATCAATAAAATGATGATTTCTCAATTTCGTCGTCAACATAATCAGAACATTTCAGCACTATTCTATAGGGTATCACATCGACATGCGTAGCCTTTAGTCAGCTAAAGCGGTACGACAATTACATTTACCTCTCTGAAACTTTCAAACCCACGCGCATATACAGAGAATAGAAATTTTGATAAGCACTATCGGACGCCATACAATGCAAGGTAATTAATGGATGCGCGTGTATGCATTGCACAAGCGGCGCAGGCGTAATGATGAGGGCGCATTTTGCGCATTTGTTCAGCACCGTGAATTATTCACCCAGTGTGTGTGGCAATTGTGTTCGAAGATTACCAATAACAATTCTTGAAACATGTGCGAGTACATTTAAACATGTACAAGTACGTTTAAACATGTACGAGTACATCCAAGTGAATGTGTACATTTTAAAAGTTACAACAATCTAGATTTTAAGTTACAAACGTTTTTCTTGCCAAATCTCCACTGTTCTAAATTGAATCTAAATTGTCTTGAATGTAAATCAGCTTCCATAGCTGTTCTCATGTTCTCATGAAGTTGAAATTTACAAAATTTTCAAATCAATCCGTTAGAAATTGTATAACTTAAACGAACTTGATCTAATTAGATCAAAATACTTTACCCAAATTTAACCAAACAAGAAACATAACCTTAAACTGAAAAGAAGTAACTGAAAAGTAGTATTTCGCAAAACTTACCAGGGTTTTTTATATATTATAACGAGTATACATTAGTTATTACCTCAAAAATGATACATGAACAATCTAGTATAAACAAAAACATGCGTGAACAATAGCTATAATTTTGAAAATCATGTTCAAATCATGTATTAAATATATTTTAAATGAAGTGTTAATGACTTTCTTCAAAACAAATAAGAAGAAATACCACTGTGATATTGCAATATTGTAAGAAACAATTAAACGACTCTTTATTGTCGGAAGATGTTAGCTGATGTTAGCGTCGAAGTAAAGTTTAACACGTTGTCGTCACACTGTTGATCAGCACTGCATTTTGCAGTGCAACTCGTGCATGCGATGAATGGGATTCATGCGATGAGCAAAAGTGCTCTTTTTACAACTCTTTTCACACGCACGATTTCTTCGATTCGTGCACCTGCCATCATCATCTTCCTGGCTTCTGGTATTGCTTTGCATTCATGGCTCCAGTTACTGAAATTTACGAAGTACGTACCAAGATTATATTTGAAAATACATACAAAATACTTGTTAAACTAATCTTAATTTAAAAGAATATCGTACATTTTATAGTAGATTTTGTGAAATTTCCGTAGAATAACTATAAAAAGTAGCAGAAATGTATTATTAGCTTTAAAAATATTTGTGCTGAACATGCTGAACTGAAAGGTTAATACCATTTAATTACCAATTACGTTTTGTTGTCATTCATTCATTTCTTTAAAACATGTTAATTATCAATAAATTATTAATATTATTATTGATATATACTAATGTACATTATTTCTGCATGGAATGTGTAACATTTCAATAAATTTCAGAAAATTAACTTACATTTTCTAGAATAAACACAGAAAACAATTTCTAACGTTCCACTTTATTAGTTTCTAAGCTGTAAATTGTTGACTGTTTTTCAATATCTTTCCATTTCAAAAATATCCAGAATTTCAAGCAAGTGTGCGCCACTTCTTGCATATAACATCTTCGCGCCGTTCGCGATGCGTCAGTCGCCATCGAACCATCACCAGAGCACAATGTGCGTACACTTGCGGTTTTAATTCGCAACCACATCGTGGTACCTCTACCTTCATAAAATTTCTTCAGTCATCATCAATCAGAAGTGAAAACTGTACGTCGTACGCCAAGTTTGTTCACGTTTATTGACAAACTTGGCAGCTAAAGAAATTAAACTAATTTATAAATATAATTTCCTTTCTTTTCAATTATCGTGCAAATGAATACAAATACGAATACTCGTCTACGCATTAGTGTTAATTGAGAAATCAGTGCAAATATACACAGTAAACATAAAGAGTATATACATAAAGAGTAAATCTAAGTAAAAAGTGCAGTAAAAAGCAGAGCAGTGCAGAAAAAAGTACAGGCTACTCGGATATTAAAAGAAACTGCAACGATGAATTATTCACATCTTTTCGCTGTAAGTAGGCTAATGAAAAGAAATGTAGTTCATTTTTGTGGTTATGTTTGTTTCTTTTGTAGATTTGGAGTATTTTTATAGTATTTCAAGTTTGGGCTACAATCCCAGTTTTGGGTGACCCAGTGAATAAGAATGTAACAAGGATTAAGAGAGAACCACCTTTGATAATCTATAGAGCCCCATCTTCGAGGTATTATGGTAGACCTCCTAAGGCTTCGTATGGGCCACCTAGACCGTCTTACGGTCCGCCTAAACCTAAGTATGGACCACCTCCGCCGAAATATGGACCTCCTTCTTTTAAGTATGGAACGCCATTGTCGACTTATACGCCGAGTACTGCCTATGGGGCGCCTCCTAGTAACTATGGGCCTCCTTCAAGTAGTTATGGTCCACCTTCGAGTAGTTATGGACCTCCCTCGACAAGTTATGGGCCTCCTTCGTCAAGTTATGGGCCTCCTTCGACAAATTATGGTCCACCTTCTAATATGTATGGACCTCCTTCGACAAACTATGGACCTCCTTCGACAGGCTATGGACCACCCTCGACAAACTATGGACCACCTTCTGCTACGTATGGACCACCTTCTAATACTTATGGACCTCCTTCGAATACTTATGGACCTCCTTCCAATACATATGGCCCTCCTTCAAATAATTATGGCCCACCTTCTAATACGTATGGTCCACCTGCTTCAACATACGGACCACCTTCTGTAAGTTATGGTCCACCTTCGTCAAACTACGGCCCTCCTTCATCAAACTATGGTCCTCCTTCAAATACCTACGGAGCACCTGCCCCTTCTCCACCCGCTTACTCTCCACCTACGAATCACTACGGCCCTCCAGCTTTAGACTACGGTGCACCAGCTGATACATCCCCTCCAAAGTACAGTCCTCCTGATACAGGGTACCAACACCCGAATCATAACTACCATGCCCATACAACCTACAGTCAACCTGCTCCGTCCAATCCAGTCTCTTCTTTTGGACATAATGGTTACGAAGTCCCGGCTTTCGTTAGCCAAGTCCCATATGAACACACACCTCAAGTAAGTTATGGTACCCCTGGAGCTGTTACCTCTTACGGTACCCCAATTGCTCACGACACTTCCGGTGCCTTCTCACACAAAAGCGCAGAAACTTCAGACGACTACAACCTCGATAGCTTTTTTGCATCGCCCAGTAATACGAAAAACTATGTTATATTTACAAAAAACAATAATACCCTGGAATCTCTGAAAACAAACCAAATCAGTCACCTTTCAGATAATTCAGATGATATAGAAGACTTTGATATTGTAGTAACACCTCCATCAGCCATGAAACTAAGTACTTCGAACATTTTAACGTCAAACCAAAATTTAAAGATGAAATCAAAACAAGTAACAAAACGTATCTCAACAAAGACAAAACCTTCACAAATCACGAGCAATGACAGTTTTACAAGGGGTGTAAGTGCACTTACTTCCATGGGATTGAAACATTTTACCGTTTAGCCATTTGGGTTGCCTAACGCACAAAACAACCTAACCAAAGATTACAACATATATTACGCATGTGTAGTTTCATTACAATGGACAATTTCATTAAAATGAGTAGTTTCATACAACATTTTTTTAATTACCGAACCGACGAACCGACATACACAAAGCTTAAGCCTTGTCATTTTATCATGTAATCTTTAGCATTTCTACAGTTTTTTTTACAAATTATATGTTTTAATCTGTCATTAATTTTAATGTATATAATTTTATAACTTATGTAAATCGTACTATTGTATATATTTATATATTTTTTAATACGAAAATAATGAATGTAATAAAAACCTGATGAAATATATTATATGTTAATAAAAGATGACAACTTGTCGCTAATGGGAATGAATGATTATAGTTTTTGTCACAGCAATGAGAAAGTGAAAGGATGAAATACCACGCTGATAAATACGAAATTGAAAGCAGATTGTGAATCTTTTGTCCGTGTGCGTAGATTTGCGATATTATTAATCATTGGTGCAACTTTCCAGATTTTATTCTCAGCATTCAAACTTTAAGGTCGATAATTTAACCTAAAAAGTTAACAACCTTTTGTAAGTTGAAAATAAAAAGGTGATAAAATTTATTGGTAATTTTCGGCATTGTTATATAGCTATAAGTAACAAATTCCACAGGTAATATCTATAATTTGTGCACGTTCATAAATTGGTGTTATTATCTTAATGTTTACCTTTCTATAAATCACTTTTTTAAACGGAGTTATTAAAGCTTATTTAAGAAATGCAGATTAACGAAAAACATGTAATGTCGTATAATAGAATCAAAGAGGTTAGAGGTTATTGTCAAATATCAAAGTTTGTTAACCTAAAAAATAAATTGACTTGGAAGTGTCATCTAGATATAGAAATTAACTAAAGTTTCAGTTGGAGATTTCAGAATGGGAGTGGGAGATGTGAAATTCGTCGAATTTTCCAGTTAAACAATATTAAAGAATTAAATATGTTTTATTAACACTCGGTTTATACACCTTTAAAGCATTTTACTATACTACTATATACAACCAAATGTACAACAATCTTTTAACAACTTATTTATTCTAGTTAATATTAATAAATTATTGGCGACGACATTATTAAATTGAAAAATTACGAAGATTTAAATTTAATTTAAATTATATGAACGAATTCAATTATGATTTAAATATTATTCCAATTGTTTGTTTTCATCTAGCTGTCAACTGTCAGCACAATATGATCGGTGTCGGCACGTTAGTGACCGGAGAGTTCGCCGAAGGTGTGTTTCGCGATGTTTGTGCCGCCGATGAGGGTCCCTCCACCGATCAGCAACGCCGTTTGTCAAGTTCCCTGCAACTAGGTATGTGAAATCTACCCATCGCAACCGCTCCAATCACGAAGCCGCGATCGTGCTTCATACTTCGGGACGTGCGTCGCCTTCCCAAAGTGTTCTCTGCCAGCTCATCACACGGATTAGCAACAAATTAGAGAAACTTGGGCATATTCTGCTTGTGAATAAAGTGCTACGTACTCGTTGGAGATGGCGTTTGACCATCGGGAACTCCTCGTTGTGCTGCAGAATGACCTAAAGACGCTGTCATCGGAGACTAAAAAAAAGTATCCACATATTAAGGAGGTAATCAGAAGTAATCGAAATTGCTCTCTATTATAAAGAATACATTTGTTTAATACTGGTGTGAACTTGTTTATTTGTTGATTGTTAAAAGTGCTATTGTTTTATAGTCGTGTGAGGAAGCAATTTCAAAGTTGAGAAACAGTCAATCAACACCGCCGACACAAATCTACTATGTCATCAATCAGATTATTTTTCCGTTGGCACAAGGGTGTGAGACTAAAGATACGAAAATAATTAAAGTAAGTTTGCTGCATTCGTTCGTTGAAAGAGAATCAGGTGGGAATGAAATAATGAATGTTCCAGTGTTGTTTACAAATTATGCAACGATTGATAACGAACCAAGTTTTGGACGCCAAAGGAGCTCGATTTATCACCGATGCTTTGTGGAATTTAATGGAAGCTGGTATTGAAGAAGTGAAAATCTTACAATCTGTAACGCTACTTCTTACAACAAACTGTGTGGTTCATGGGGATACATTGGCAAAGGTATGCAACCAAATTTTCATTTTTTATCCTAACCTACAAAACTGAAGTTAACTTAATGAAATATAACCTCTTAAACATTTTCAAACCATGTTTTAAAATCAAAATAATATTTGTGCAGACATTAGTGTTGTGTTTTCGCCTACATTTTGCGAAAAATCACACAATTATCAACACGGCCGGTGCAACAGTACGCCAACTAGTCTCTCTGGTCTTCGAACGCGTCGTCGCCGAAGATGAGAAACTTACACAGGAAGCACAACAAGTTGCAGCTCCACCTAGACAAGTAAACCTCGAAGAGCTAAAAGTACCAAGCGGTAACCCTCCAAAAGGCCTGCCTCCGTGTGCTGGCGATGCTTTCCTGCTATTCCAAGACCTCGTACAGCTGGTGAACGCCGACCAACCTTACTGGCTTCAGGGTATGACCGAAATGACACGCACCTTCGGCCTGGAATTACTCGAGTCGGTGTTGACACAATTTTCGGCCGTTTTCTACAAGAATGCCGAATTTAGCTTCCTGCTAAAGGAACGCGTCTGTGCTCTGGTGATTAAGTTATTCTCGCCGAATATTAAATATCGCAGTACGATTCCGGCGAGCGTGCAACAGGCCACACCCTTTGATAAACCGTACTTTCCTATCAGCATGCGCCTGTTGAGAGTGGTGTCGATTTTGATACAAAAGTATCATGTGCTGCTGATCACAGAGTGTGAGATTTTCCTCTCGCTGATTGTGAAATTTCTCGATCCGGATAAACCTAGTTGGCAGAGAGCGCTTGCGCTGGAAGTTTTGCACAAGATGACAATTCAGCCGGTTTTATTGAACTCGTTCTGTGAGTTTTACGATTTGAAGACACATACGACGAGCATCTTTCAGGATATTGTGAATTCGCTGGGGGCTTATGTTCAGTCATTGTTTGTCAATCAACAGCTACAGGTTGGAAGTAAGTCGGTGGAATAAGTTTTTGCACGTATAACGTATTTAATTACTTCGTTTCTGATTTTATTGTATGCATTTCTGTTTAGTGGCAATGGGAGCAGGACAAAATCAACCTTACAATACATCGAGTTCACCTCCAAGTGTTTCACAAGCTGGGTTTATTTCTAGAGGCATTTGGTTGCCTTTGTATGCTGTTTTTCCAACCGGACAAGCGAAAAGCACATAGTAAGTACCTTATTATTAATCAATACTTTTGATAATGTGTTGATAATTGGTTTTCGAAATGATGCCATTTGATAATTATTTCAAATTTGGAATCATTCTAACTGAATAATATGTAAACTTATGCTCTATTTACATATTCTTTTGTATTATTTAGATAATTACAGTTTAATATTTCTTCAAACGGTGACTGATTGCGAATTTCGTTAAATTTCAGTTTGGAAATGTTAGACAAAACTGAACCACCATTAATTCCCGATGGTTACGGCATTTCAGTTGCCTACGCCTGCCTCCTGGAGATAATCCGTTCGTTACAGATAAGCATCGGTCCTACACATCCATCGGAGCCGCCTGAAGGTGTCGCGCCCGAAGATGTCCCACCGAAGATATTAACAACGCCTGCGAACCGTGAACTTCATTGCCAACTAATCAAATCCAGCTGGTGTGGCCTTCTGGCTGCCCTCAGTCCTTTGATGGAAGCGAGCACGGACGAAAGCGTCACCGAACGTATATTAAAGAGCAACCAAACGTTTGCGGCACTCTGTGGTTCTTTAGACCTACACACGCCACGAGATGCGTTCATCACCGCCATCTGCAAGTCTTCACTGCCTCCACATTACGCTCTGACAGTGCTGAATGCAGTTACACCAGGTGCGTCATTGCGCACCACTGCCATTGATAGCGTGGCATGTCAGAGTCAAACAGACGACTATCGACAACAGCAAATCGTCGCCGTGGGTACACCGCTTCCAACATCCTCGGTGCCGATTGGAACACCCCAAGGTCCAGTGATGCTCACTGCAAAGAATCTACAAAGCATGCGTACTTTACTCTCACTTGCACACTGCCACGGGAGTATTCTGGGAACTTCGTGGCATCTTGTCCTCACCACTCTACAGCATCTAGTGTGGATTCTTGGATTGAAACCGTCGACAGGAGGTAGCTTAAAAGCGGGTCGTATGAACGACAATAACTCCATCATCACTACGTCCGTAATGGCGGACTTACCAGTGTTGTCAACGATGCTCAGTCGTCTTTTTGAGTCCAGCCAATACTTGGACGACGTGGCTTTGCATCATCTTATTAATGCTTTATGTAAACTGTCCCAGGAGGCAATGGAACTTGCTTATAACAACCGGGAACCTTCTTTGTTCGCCGTTGCGAAACTTCTCGAGACTGGTATTGTGAATATGAGTCGCATCGAAGTGCTCTGGCGTCCTTTGACCAACCATCTACTAGAGGTATGTAGACATCCACATATGCGTATGCGAGAATGGGGTGTAGAGGCTGTAACATACTTGGTAAAAGCTGCGCTGCTTTACAAACACGAGGTACCTCTGAAGGAGAACCAAAAACTACAAACGCTTCTTTTGGGACCTTTGAGCGAGTTATCGTCTGTACCGCACGGGGATGTTAGGTCCAGACAACTCGACTGTGTCCTAGAGATCTTACATGGAGCTGGAGAGACTTTAAAACACGGCTGGCCACTGGTTATCGGTATAATCGGCGCCGTTAGTGAGCATCATGGAGAGGCATTGATACGATTAGCCTTTCAATGTCTTCAGCTAGTCATCACAGACTTCCTCCCAGTAATGCCGTGGCGATGCCTGCCACTTTGTGTGGACACCGTCGCCAAGTTTGGATCGCAAACGCAAGAGTTGAATATCTCATTGACGGCCGTCGGATTGATGTGGAATATTTCGGACTACTTTCACCAATACCAACCGAAGCTCAGCGTTATTCTCAGTGAGGATGCGAATGTGTTTCCTGAATTCCCCGGGATTGTCAACATGCCGAATTGTGATAAACTCTGGATGTGTTTGTACAGCCGATTGGGTGATCTCTGCGTCGATTGTCGACCTGCCGTCAGAAAGTCGGCGAGTCAAACCCTCTTCTCGACGATTTCAGCTCATGGCGCTCTCTTGAAGCAGTCCACATGGCAGACGGTGATTTGGCAAGTATTATTCCCACTCCTGGAGAGAGTTCATCATCATTCCAGATCTGCTAGTTCAGAAAAAGTGGATACCGGTGCGAATATTTTGATTCATCACACCAGGAATACGGCGCAGAAGCAATGGGCTGAAACACAAGTGTTGACATTATCAGGAGTCGCACGGGTTTTTAACACCAAACGTCAACTGCTACAAGAGTTGGGGGATTTCCCTCGGGCGTGGTCAGTTCTGCTTAATTTTATCGAGATTTCGGCCCTGGCGAAGAACAACGAAGTTTCAATAGCAGCATTGAAATCGTTCCAAGAAATTCTTTATTTCAAAGAACCGGAGACTGCGCCAAATGATGATAGAGATATATGGACGAATGCGTGGAAAGTTTGGGTGAAGATCGGCACCGAAATCACAGTTCCTGTAATCGAAGGAACCCTAAATCTGAATGGCGATGACGTCTATCTACCGAGCCAAGGATTCCTTACGGCTTTAGTACAGATATTTCCACATGTTTTCCAACATGTCCGACATGAATTTACGGTGCAGGATTTGGATAGTTTGTGTGCGGTACTAACGAATGCAGTAAGCGTACCTATTTTCGGCGAGACGAGTCAGTATCTTATTGTTTCCGCGAATGATTTGAATCTGCATGATGGAGCGCTGAATGCAATTGAACTGGTGCAAAAGGAAGCTATTGGGAGGAAGCAGAACCGGATGCTGCCAGGTATCTTTCGACAATTGCTGACTTTCAGTAAATTTAGCTGCAGCCCACCGACGCAGATCAAAAGCGAACGCATTGCTGTTGAGTTGTTTACGGTTAATTATATTCCTTTCGGCGAGAAGGCGTTGGCGACGGTGGTGAATTTGTACGAGGCGACTGCTGATAATGACGAGGTGATTGAGAATGATGTACTGACGGATATCATCAAGGCGTTGCATTTACCTCTGTCACTGAAGTATGCATGTCCATCGAATAGCACCTGGAAGATGGCCGCAAACAGTTTTATTGTTATACTTAAAGTGGGATTACCTGTGGTACGTACGCTGAGGAATGTTAATAGTAACGATATGTGGGATCAGCTGGCATTGACGTTGAATGAATATCTTTTTCCAAAAACGTGAGTATATTTTTATTAACATTTTCTTAAAGAATTGATTTACAATTAGTGTAAAACGTCAATTCTTAAATTTGATTGTATTATTTTCAGATGTATGCCACCTGATAGAGGACTTGATGAAATTGTCTCCGACGAAGCCACCGACTGTCAATTGATCGAAATACTTCGCACCCAAGTCCTACCCTACTCGAACTGCATTCCCAAAGAGTTTATACTGAAAGTCGTCGTTTTACTGAATCGCGGATCGATTCATTCGGCAACGAACACCAGCATGGACTCTGAAACGGAGCTGACTTTACGCGAGGAGTTTGCGAAGACGTGTTTCGAAACACTACTGCAATTCTCGCTCGTTGATGGCGAAGTCCATCCTCAGATTTTCAACCACACGGAAGGACAAGATGAAGGGGGTTTAGCAGGCAGACTGGCGGTGACCGCACTACTACATCGCTTCCAGGAGGTGCTGAAGAAGTACATTGAAGATGAAAAACAGAGCGGGAAATGCCCGCTACCCAGGTAAGTCTACAGAACCGATCTAGGAACGCCACGCGGGAATGTCGATATTTTTTGATTAAGTTTTCCTGCGTTTCGTTGCAGATATAGACTTTCGGAGATCTCGTTTGTCTTGAAAGCGATCACAACCGTGATTATATCGATGAAGAAGTCTACGCAGACTCTTGGTAAGTAAATTTGATTTAATGCTAACACAAAGATTGATCTTTTTTGATATATTTAGAAGATAGTGCGGCGTGGGAACAATTAATTGCACTCTATCCCTACCTGGTGGAGTGTACGACAACGTCGTCAACGCAGGTATCGCGACCGTTACGCGAGGCGCTGCTGCAATTCTGTGATCTACTGAAGCCGCCCGGCCAAACGATGAAGATTGCCAATGGGAATTCGTGAGAGGAATAGTGGAGTATGCTCTTGGAAGCTACACTATTCTTCACTTGCAAAACCCTAATTGTCCCACACCCAAACAACCCGATTTCGTATTACAGGTCATTGTCTAGTGCGTACGTCACACACTTTTTGATAGAATTATGCGTATAGGAAATATTTGTTGTTCATTCATCAATCGCTTCATTACCCATATTGTTCCGACCCGTTGACCTGCTGCCCCTATGAACACGACACATCCATCGTAACTTAACTAATCACTTGTGATACCTTCTGAACCCTTTGAAACTGAAGCTGACAACGCGTAGACGAAGTTTTGTTTAAGTTGTATGTAAACAACGCATGAGATTAATAAGAAAAACAATCTGGTAGGCAATTATCAAATGCCCATAACAAACTAATTAATGTATGATTTTATTTGTTATTATTAATTGAATAAATATTGAGTTTAGACATTGTAGTTTACAACATTTTTGCATGTGAACGTTTTCCATAACATATTCAAATATTTTATATAAGCGATATCTATCCGATAGTAACGGTAACAAGCAGTATTCTGAAAAAGATTAGTTAGATATCTGCATTACCGACATACATTTAGTTCTACCACTTAAATGTTGATGGTGCCCCTTGTATTAAAAAATCAATTTTGAAATGTAAAATTTGAGACAAGAACTTTTGCTTGTTTCGCGGATTTTCCCCCGGGATAGGTCCCGATAATATAAAAATTTACTGCAAGACTATTGCACTTTATTCTAGTAAAAGTTAATAACATAACTTTTCATCATATGCGTGCGGACCTATTAAGCATTATTGAAAATTAAGAATAACCATCTACCGGTATTTTTCATTTTTGATTCTTATCGATTTTGCGTTTTCTATTACAACTAATTG
>JAODAC010002261.1:4474-36636 GCA_027575185.1 Mimaenictus wilsoni
GGTTTAACTTTAACCTAAACTAGCCTAACCTAAAGGTTAACCTAACCTAAACGTTAACCGTTAGGTTAGGCTAGTTTTGATTAAAGTTAACTGGTTTAACTTTAACCTAAACTAGCCTAACCTAAAGGTTAACCTAACCTAAAGGTTAACCTAACCTAAACGTTAACCGTTAGGTTAGGCTAGTTTTGATTAAAGTTAGATTTGGTTTAACTTTAACCTAAACTAGCCTAACCTAAAGGTTAACCTAACCTAAACGTTAACCGTTAGGTTAGGCTAGTTTAGTTCATAGTTAGATTTGGTCAGGTTAGGAAAATAAATTTGCACTTCAAAAAAAGCTTCCGAACTTATATATGCCATTCTTGTAATTCAACAGTTTATAATGTTTTCAACTGATAACAAGTTATCAGCTCGTAATTAAACACATTCGAAAATACCCGCTACAATTACATGGATTACGCTATAAACAGAATTATGAAACTGCTATTTTATAAACGTGTCAACAGTTAAACCAAACGTTTCCAACTGATTAACGAACCGATATAAAAGGTCAAACATTTGCCTCTAACGCTTCGTAGCTTCATTTACTCAATTTCTAACAATAAGAGAGTTTTGTATCCTTCAAAATGGACTTGGTCTGCGTAAACGACTTTGAAAGAAGGGCAAGAGATACCTTATCGAAAAAAGCCCTCGACTATTATAAAAGTGGTGCCGGTTTGGAAACAACTTTAGATAATAACCGAAAAGCATTTGCCAAGTAATTATTCAACCATTTCACAGTTATTAAAACATTTTAGAGAGATTTAAAACATTGTTTAAGTCATGAAAACATTTTTTTTAAGTTATGAAAACATTTAAAAGTTATTAAAACGTTTTAAATATATTAAAAAAAAATCAAGAAAACCTATCCCAAAATAACGAGAGTGAATTTACAGACTTCGTCTTCGTCCAAGATGTCTAAGAGACGTAAGCAATCGAATCCTATCAACGACTGCGCTCGGAGACGAAGTATCCTTTCCTGTGGGTATCGCACCCACAGCAATGCAACGCATGGCACATCCTGAAGGTGAACTTGCAAATGCTCGAGCTGCAGAATCTAGAAACACCGTCTTTATTCTTTCAACGCTTGCCACTTCGAGTATTGAAGAAGTCGCCCAAGCTGCACCAAATGCCATCAAATGGTTCCAGCTGTACATCTACAACGACAGGTGTAACGTGCATTGGGTTGCATATTTTAATAGGTTTTAATTGAGGTTATTTTAAAGGGAATTGACTAAATGGTTGATAAAACGTGCTGAAAGCGCAGGTTTTAAAGCTGTGGTACTCACTGTGGATACGCCATTCTTTGGTGTGCGTTATGCAGATATGCGTAATAAATTTACACTGCCTTCGCATTTGGTACTTGCTAATTTCGAAGGGGAGAATGCAAAGAAAATAAACCAGACTAAAGATGGCATCTCTGGGTTGAACAACTACGTGCGTGGATTGTTTGATCCGTCGTTGACCTGGTGGGATGTTGAATGGTTAATGACTCTTACAAAACTACCTATTATCGTTAAAGGCGTTTTAACGCGTGAAGATGCTCAGATTGCTTGTGGTATGGGCGTTGCTGGTATTATTGTTTCTAATCATGGTGCCCGACAGGTTGATGGTACTCCTGCTTCTGTGAGTTGGCTACTAGCCGCTAGATGGCGCACATTCAGGATTCTATGGACTTTTCTACAACTTGGGAAGTTAATTTACTTATTTTTTTAGATTGAAGCCCTTCCAGAAATCGCACAAGAAGTGCACAAGTCTGGTAAGAATGTAGAAGTCTATCTAGATGGTGGCATACGTGATGGTACGGACGTGTTTAAAGCTTTGGCATTGGGAGCAAGAATGGTAAGGTTTTCATGGATTAACAAACAAGGTTTTCTTGGATTAACAAATAAATTACTATATTTACTCAATAATTAGGTGTTTATGGGTCGTCCTGCATTATGGGGACTGACACATGATGGCCAAAAAGGAGTTGAACGTGTCCTTGACATTGTAAAAGCTGAATTTGATTCAACTATGGCAATTTGTGGTATGTTTAATACTTTTTTTATAGTTTTGATCTGTTTATAGAGGAACTAACATGATATCTTTCTAGGTTGTTCGAAGATTCAAAATATCGATAAAGATCACATTGTACATGAATCTGGTTATGCAAAGTTGTAAATATCAAGTATTAGTAATTTGTTTTCAGTAAAATAAATAGTAACAATGGTAATAATACGAGCTTATTTAAAATATTAAAATTTAAACATGAACATTTTCGAAAGTCTGCCGCGGAAAATTCTGTTACATTTACAGAAGACCAACTTAAAGATACAAAAGTCCCTAAAATCTAGTAGTTCCAAAAAACGCCGTCTCCAAATTTGAAATTACTTTACCCATCCTTGTCATATTCATAACTTTCACAATTAATCCAATTCATTTTATGTCTGTCAAGGTCGAACTAGCGCCACCAGTGTCGTCCGCCATTTTGGATCACCCAATTTTAGATTGGCAACAATGACAGTCGCGTGCGCATGTGCAACGCACGCACATCACAGTAGCCGTCGTCGACCTCGCCGCGGTGAGCACGAGCTTGTTACGAATGGCGCTGAAAATATGGTGAAGTGGAAGCGCTGCTGAAGCAGACGTTATCGCACGCGAGCCGTACACGCCGTTCAAAGAGGTAAACAGCGGAACGCACGCGCGCGCGCGTGCCTCAACGATGCAATTCTGAGAGTGTTCCGAGTGGCGGGCGTGCTGTGGCAGTGGTTGTGCAGTGTCGTGCATTCGAAACGCGTGGACGTCGTTGTGCAGCGTGTGTGCGGTGATGTCGTCGATCCAGTTCGTCGTGCATCCGCTGCCGGGTACCGAGGAGCAGTTCAACGATAGGTACGTACACATCTTCAGGCCCCGATTCCGCCTCAACTATCCTCAGAACGCGACCACGAGGTAGAAAATACGTGCGTGCGTGTGGGTCATTTCATCTGCTCCGCCATCAGCAAACTCTAAGCTAGCGGATGTGGTCGTGCAGTTGGCACTCCTGCATTCTCACAGTCGAATGCTGCATTCCCAAATCACCTGTTTGGACTTTCAGCTGCAGCCATAAGCCACAGAGTGATTAATGCCGAATGAATGTTATGCAATGCAATGTACAATAATGCGTTATGCGCTTCCTTTTGCAGGCTGAAGGAGGTCGCCGACCGGATTAATCGACTCGGACAGACTTCCCATCCGGTGTGGTCGAATCTGCGCGTCGGCGTCAAGCGCATCGTCTTAGGGCCAGCACACATTGCCCTACTCCTCGAAGATGGACGCGTGTGCCGTGTTTCGTTCAGTGTCATCTCGGATAGGTTAGATTTGACGAAAGCTGATCCCAATAAAGTGTAAGTTATTTATAACTTCTTAAATATTCATTCCGCTAAAATGTATTCAAATAAGATACGAAATAAGTTTGACACGTGTGTTCAATCGCAATTGAACTTCGTGTCAACTTGTTTCTAACGTTTAGGTTATGTTTTAATAGGTTAGGTTCTCTTATATTTAAATAAATTATGTTGTAATATGACTTGGATTATATTATATGTTGTGTTAGAGTATATTCAGTTAGGTTGGGCTACATTCAATTAAGTTATCTTGGGTTTCGTTGGATTACATTGAATTAGGTTAGGTCATATTAAAATAATTCAAAATTTCTATATTTAAGTATCGTAAACCAATGCTCATTAGTGGCTACAATTACAAAACATATTGTTGCCATCTCCAAAACATTGGTAAAGCAATTTGGGATTTGGGTTACACTATCTGGCATTACTTATGCAAGTTTCGCCAACGTAATCAAATCTTACAAAACCACCTCCACATTTACACCTGCCAAACCCAATTTGGCATACATTGAAGTTGGTTGAATGTAGCGCATTTCTTATCTTTTCATATTTAATTTTCAGAAATAATGGAAACAGTACCACAGGAGGCGGCTCAGGAGGAGGTGGTGGAGGCGGAGGAGGTGGCAGTGGAGGTGGTGGGGGCGGAAGTGGTGGCGGTAGTGGAGCAGGTGCCGCTAGCAGCGGTGGCAACACGGCGTCCAGCACGAAGCTCGCGAGCGGCAGTCGACAGATTCGTACGCGAGCACGCATTATGCGCTCGAATACTGCCATTCGTGGTGGGAACAACAGCGGTAAGTTTTGAGTCCTTTATATAGTGACTTATTTTTTGTTGATAAATAAGCCATATTTTATTGAAAGTGATGACAAATTTGCCTTTAACTTGAATTCTTATGATTGAATAAATGTTCGAATGGTCTTACTGACGTGTTGGTGAAAGTGGCTGTTAGTTCTGTAAGTTTGGAAATCTTTGTTGAACTTGTGTTGGCGTTTTAGGAAGTCGCGGAGCTCCGGTAATCATTGGAACGGGTGGTTCAAGCAGTGGGCGTCCCTTGGTGCCGATTCCGGCGAGTTTTGTACCTGAGGAGTTGGTTACCCAGGCACAGGTTGTTCTTCAAGGGAAGAGTCGTAATCTCATCATACGAGAATTGCAGGTTGGTATTTTACATTCCTAAAAATTAATTTAAGAAAAAAGTATTGCATTAAAAACCTAAAAAAATAAATACAATTTTTATAAATTGAAAAAAGCTTAAAAAGATGAAAATTGCTAACCGTTGAGATGTATTTCAATGATTTCTTGATATGATTGTCTGATTAATTGATTCTAGGTTATGTTTTGTACGATTTATAGTCGGTTTTGAGGTTATACCAAATGTGTTTATCTTGTAGCGAACCAATCTAGATGTGAATCTGGCTGTAAACAATCTACTCTCCCGCGATGACGAAGAAGGTGAAGACGGCGATGACCCAGCCGATTCCTACGTCCCCGAGGATTTGATTTCCCTCCTCGACGGCGGCTTCCATCCCGACCACTCTGTTATTATCGACGCCGACGCAATGTTCTCGGAGGACATGTTCGGCTACACCTCTGGCATCCGCAAGTAATTATAACGATTATTTTTGGTTTTTTATCTATTCATTTCTATGATTAGCGTTTGTTTCTTCGCGGTTTCCGTTTTTATCTCGTGGCCAATTTTGGATTTGCCTGCATTCAGTTGGAGGTTATTAGAGGTTTGTGTTGGGTTACCATACTAACATGTTAATGCGAATAGGTGGCGTTGAGTTGCGCCTCCCACCCATCTACTACGGTTTGGTTTATTATTTTATCCACGTGGGGGAGGTGTGTGGCGCGCGCGTGCGTTTACGTTTTATGTTCTCTTGCATTTTTTACTAACATTCGATTTGGCTCTGTTTGAACGCGTGCCGTGCTCAAACTAGCTTCCTTCACAGTCGCAACAGCTCCAGTCGCAATCGGCTCTCCGATCGGGATGCGCCGCCGGCGAACAACGCCGGCTCGGGGCTGGACCGCGAGAGTATCGCACGTGACAGCTTCTCCAGGTGGCGCGAGAGGCAGTATTTGGGGCCACGACGTTGGTTAGAGACGGCGTTACGGGATAGTGCATTTGAAAAAGACACTGGTGAGTCTGCTTTTAAATTAATCGAAGAATATTATTAAAATGCATTTTAATCTTGTAAAAAAATTTACTCCAGACGTTATTGGGCCGATAGTGTAAAATTTTTACTCAACCCTTTAAGTTCGTTCAAATAAATCAAATTTGGACTTTCAAGAATAAATGATGACAATTTTGCCTAAAATTGAATATTCCAATGATATTACCATTGGTCTTTCTGAAGATTCTACACTAATATATTCTTTTTTCTTTGAAAAAGTAATAGTTATTTATTCTGAAACGATTTTATACAGACAACAAGAAGAAAGATGGCGCCAGTCCACTGTGGATATCTGATGAGATTGAGTTTTGGCCGGAGGCGGCTGGTAGATTCACACAAATCGCCACCCTCTACAGCGAGTTGATTGCACTATCTACAAACGGACAGCTGTATCAATGGAAATGGAATGATGCGGAGCCTTATAAACATCCAGAAGTATGTAATTTTCTTTCTTATTTTGATTTTTTCATAGTATTTTCTTATTTTGAAAAAGCCAATGCTCATTAGTGGCAATAAAGTTGTTTATTGTTGTTGCCACCTCCAAACATTGGCAAATAAATAGATTTCTCTACTAGCGATATAGTAATTTCATCGAATTATTATAACAAAGAGAAATCTTACAAACAAAATATTTGAAAACATGTTTATTGGTTATATGATGATATTTATGCCTATAATTGAATTTTTCAATGATATTAACATATTGGTCTTTCTGATAACCCAAATTATATGTTTTTTTTTTTGTCAAATCAATTATTTTATTATTATTATTTTATTAAGTGGTTGAATTTGGGAGAGGTAATTAATTTGTTGTTTTCAGAATCCGAATGTTTACCATCCAAAAATGGTACATTTGGGTTTAGTGGGCGAGAAAATCACGCAACTATCCGCCTGTTGTACACGCTGTTCTGTGGCAACAGAAAGTGGTAAGGTTGCCACCTGGGTTGACGAACAACTCATGGCTGCCTCCAACAAGCTGGACAATGCTGCGCAGGCCTACATTGAATTCCAAACTGATAAAATCACCGGCCTGTATACGTGTCCACTCTATACTGTTGCTAAATTGGAAAGTGGTGCTCTTTATTGGTGGTAAGTTTTTTTTTTGTTTTGTCGTTTTTTTCTTTCATTTTGTTTTGTCAATTTTGTTTTGTGGATCTTATAAAATGTCCTTATGTACTAGGGGCGTCTTACCCTATCCCCAACGCAAACGCCTCTGGGAGAAATACCGAGGTAAATTCCGTCGTCAACGTGCCAGCCAAACCGACCTCACCACTGGCGCACAGGTGTATATGAAGAACAGTCCAATGTATCAAAGTGGCGCACTCGGCGTTACGGTCACCGGCGGTATTCCTAAAGTTGGACAGCTGCAGAATGCGGCGTGGACGCTGAATGATACGTGTACGTTCAAAATCATCACGAATACACCCGAGAATAACAAGGGCAAGGAAGCGCCGATGCCAGGCACCAGCGGACTCACGAACCTCTCGAAGAATAAGGAGAATACGGATCGTTTGGATATGCCACCACCGCCTTCACCTGCGTCTAGTACTTGCAGTGATACAGGAAGTATTACAAATAGTCACAGTGAGTTTTTTTTAAACATTATTTACATTATAACTGCCGAATATCATGAAATTAATTTTAATGAAATGAATTCGTAGAGCGTCAAAGGCGTATGGCGCCATCTGGTCAAGAGCCCGGTACCGATCAGCGTAAAGATGAAGAAGAGTGGTTTCTCCGTGACGTTATCTTCCTAGAAGATACGCGAACCGTGCCTGTGGGTAAGGTGCTTAAGGTGGACGGTGCTTATGCGGCGGTGAAGTTTCCCACGTCGCATTCACGTGATCGTGATGGCAATAAGGAGGCTGATGACATCCTACAAGATTGTAGATTAATGCGTAAAGATGACTTACTCGTAAGTATATTAATTTATTAACTAAATCGTTTATTAACTTACAAATGGTACATATATAGAAATATCTTTTGCGATTTAATAAGAAATGAAAAATTTTAATAGGTACTAAAATCCAATGCAACGTTTCGAGCACCGGATTGCTTCCAAAAAACACCACGCCGCATTCAATTGCCCGAACACGGTGGCCATATTCTTACAATCGCGGTCGATATCAACGGGATACATGCAGTCGTTCGCAATGGGAATAAACTCAGCTATGTGATTTATAACATTTGCACCGGACGCATCGAGCAGGACAATCCATTCCCGAGTGATACGGCTTCTTTTATGGGGTTGTATCCTCAAAATATTACGCTTACATCGGCTGCGGAGGTAAATAAAAA
The DNA here is from genome assembly GCA_027575185.1 of Mimaenictus wilsoni. Classification (NCBI taxonomy): domain Eukaryota; kingdom Metazoa; phylum Arthropoda; class Insecta; order Coleoptera; family Staphylinidae; genus Mimaenictus; species Mimaenictus wilsoni. The sequence goes on from JAODAC010002261.1 coordinate 12,343, forward strand.
GCAATCAAATAGGAGACAAATATTTACAAGTTGTTTGCTTTTTTCCAGAGCATGGAAACGATTTTAATCCTGCGTGATGGTAACAGCACGATTTATCCATTGGCGAAAGATTGTGCGGATGCCATCAAAGATCCGCAAGCAATTGATTTGCCTCCAATCAAGAGTGTTGGCGCCGGGTCAGTTGTACTTGCAGGAACTGCTCCGAATATGAAGAATCAGGTTGCCATTATTATCTTCGCCTTGGACCATCAGCTTCTAATGCCGAAAATACTTCGTTGTGATGTAGATGGTGCGCGACAAGTGTTGATACAACTAGAATTGGAAAGCAGTAAGTTTTTAATAGTTTATTTTCTTTCAGCACTCTTTCATAGGCATAGTTACTCAAATGTGTAATCACGCAATATTGCCCCTTCCATTCTCTGTTTCTCCAATTGCAACGAGAAATCTTACAAAGAAAAACTTTTAAAACTTGGTTTATGGGTTAAATGATGATTGTTATGCCTAAAATTGAATTGTTAAATGATATTAACATATTGGTCTTTCTGATAACCCAAGTTTATTATGCAATTTCATTTTGATGTATGTTTTTTTTTGTAAATTGAGATTGGTGTTAAAAAATGTTTCTTTATTACTATCGCAGAAACCAACTCAAATGCTGTTCAAGCAATTCTGAACGAACGCTGCGATGGCAATCGCAATATCTTCCACGCCGTTGTCAACATGTGCACGCCAACGTCTAATAAAGAGCCGGACGCTGAAGCGCCAACGACAACGAGCAGCGCACCTAGTGCCAACGCCGGTCTGGAGTGCATCAATGTGATTACAAACGCGGTTGGTTCCCGAGCCGTCTCCATCCGTGAGATGATGCGTCGCGTCGTACGCAACGACGTGGGCAACGCCAACGCTGGCGAGCCCCTCTTTCTGCAAGACGATTCGGTGCCGACGCCCGTCTGGCCACCAGAAAACTTTGAAATCACCTCCGGCGACGAGGATAGTCTGATGGGACTTGGAGGTGGTGGTGCTGCGAATAAGGGCGGCGGCAGCAGTGCGGCGAACTTAATCGTCGATCCAGTGGAACGTCGTGCCAACGCCATGGCCATTCTGCGTACGCTGCTCTTTGAGTCTAGCGCTCTCACACCGCATCTTGTTGAACTTTTGTGCGCCAAGGACTCGCAGGGACAGACGCCGTTCATGTCTGCCGTTTCGTCGCGTTGTTATCAAGCAGCCCTTGAGCTGTTTGAGAGGATTATTCAGCTAGGTACGGCCCACGAACAGGAAGAGATGATCTTTCCGAAGGGCTCCAACCCGGATCATTCGCCACTGCATGTGATTTGTTGTAATGACACGTGTAGTTTCACGTGGACTGGAGCAAAACACATTAATCAGGATATATTTGAGTGTCGCACCTGCGGTCTTACTGGATCGTTGTGTTGCTGTACAGAATGTGCGCGTGTTTGTCATAAAGGACACGATTGCAAGTTGAAGAGGATTGCACCGACGGCGTACTGCGACTGCTGGGAGAAATGCAAGTGTAAGGCGCTGGTTATGGGCAATCAGGGTGTTCGATATGAGTTGCTCATTCGTTTGGTTAGGGATACAAACTTGGTTATGCAACCAAATGCCCGGTAAGTTATTTTTTAAATTCTCTTTTACTTCTAAACTTGATTTTAATCGTTTTTATTATGATGACAATTTGCCTATTATTGATCTAGTAATGATTAATGTTCGATTAGTCTTTCTGATGTTATTTCTTTTTTATTCTTTTTTTCGCGTTGATTTTTTTGTTACTAATCGTTTTCATGTTTTATAATACTTGTTAAAGAGGAGAAAACATTCTACTCTTCCTGGCACAAACAGTAGGAAGACAAAACCACGAGCAACATCAATATCGAGGTTTACGGCCACGAACGGCATCAGCTAACTCGCGAAATAAAACGCCATCAAGTGACAGTAAGTGTTCTTTATTAGTTTTTATATTCCACATCAATTTTGCTGAAACTAAAACGTTTTCGCAATAATTACACGTAACATCATTTCCGTACCATAATGACAATTTTTATATCAAAACTTAAAATAGGAATTTCATTGTCCCATATTCACTCTCTCTTAAACAAGAAACGACACAAACATAACGTTTTTGCTCGTTTCCCATGTGTGGTTGACTTATATTTAATTTTAAGTTGAAGTTGACATGCCCGAGCACGACCTGGAACCGCCGAAATTTAGCCGACGTGCCCTGGAACATTTACTACGCGATTGGCGAGCCGTACACAGCATGATCATGACTGGAATGAAGGAAAAGGATCAGGAAGGAGGCAACTACATCGGTGCTCAGAGTGGCACAACGCTGTTGGACAAATTCACGCATTCGCTCCTTGTTAAGTGCTACCCAGAGGCACTTGACAAACTTGTCGAGACGTTAGTTCGAGAAATGAAGAGCCAAGACTCGGTACACGCCATGTTTGCAACGGATGTGGCGCGTCGATTCATGCGATCAGTTGTTCGCATTTATGTTATCTTCAACATTGAGTTGGCGCCAGCCTGTAAAAAGCGTACGACGATCAATTTGCGTAATCAGCCGATTACGATCTGCAAGCAAGTGTTCCGTTCGATGACGAAACTGGCGATTCAAGAACTTTGCGAGATTGCAGACTCGTTGATTGCGCCCGTACGACTTGGGGTTGCCAGACCAACAGCGCCGTTTTCGCTGGCGACGACCATCAATGAGATCATTACCGGATCAGAGGAGCTCTTTCTTGTTGATCCCTTGGCCGCTCCTGCATCGAATATAAGTGCTAATTCGTCTGCATTGCCGCACTCGACTCCGTACCCATTACTTTCGGAGGCTGTACGTAATCATCCCACTTCAGTGTTGAACCGCACTCTGCCTGACTTGGACGCGGTGATGACAGTCGATCATGACGATGACAATACTTCGGAACATGCAGATACTTCAGAGTATCGATCATTGGGCGCGCTCAACGAGGGCGAGTCACAGGAGGCACCCGCGGAGCAGCAGGAGGCTGGCGGTGGTCAAGGCGAGGATAGCGACACCGAGTTGGATTTGCTCGTCGAAACTGAGTCGGATAGTGACGATAATCATAGCAATCAAGATGCTGCGTCTGCACAACGGTCGGTTCAAACCGGAGCAACTGTAGGATCAGATACTGGTGAGTTTCTATTTTTACTTTTTTAATTTATGTTAGTTTTTGTCAACTTTGATGCTTTGCTTTCGGCGAAAGGTGTATTGTGATGAATGGGGGAAAGGGTGTCAAAATAGTAGCGGTTTCGAAATACAAGATTTCGGGTACTTTTGTTAAATTGTTGATTGTTGCGCCATTTGTATGTGCAAAGTAGAAACTCATTAAGTCAATGTTTTTAGTCGATACAATTTTGATACTTTCGGTGCCACAAAAGTATCAGCTCGGAAATTTTGACAACCCTTCAGGAGTGGGGTCAGGCGTTTTGTTGCATTCTTATTCTTGGTTACGTTGCGATTGTCTACAATTAGGTATGTTACTTTTCCCTGAAGATGAGAGCGGCGAATCTAGCCAACAGGAGGAGGAGGAGAGCGAAGCAGGCGAGACGGATGAGCAGGATACCGAGGATTATACGCTCAATGACGATCAGCTCGAACGACGCAGGTATTTATGACTATTTACTTCTTTGATTTTTTTTTTATTTTATTGATATTACGTGAAGCGCATAGAGCAAAAGAAAATGTTAACAGAAATGTTAAAAAAACTAATACTTAACAATTTACGTTGTATTGTATTTTTCTGATGTTCTCTGATTGTCCTCAATGAAAGAAGCCGTTACAGCAGCGCCGGCCACGGACCGCGTACGAATCTAGCGCCGCAGAACATGCAGTGGGCGATACGCGCCCGCGAGGTGGTTGCACGCTCGCACATCCGTCAGCTGTCGGGCAGCTCGAATCTCGTCTACGTCGACAGCAACTCGCTGCGACGGTCGGCGTCGACGACGGCGCCAGTGGCCGCGGCCGCCGCCGAACCGGTGACAATGGCGACGACGGCTAGCTGCTTGGCGCGTGCCTTTGGCCTTGTCATTCGGCAAATCTCCGACCTCCTGCCGCTGATGCTCAACGGCAGTCAGGCTAGTCAGGATGAAATTAGTAACTTACAAGTACGTTCACGAAATCTATTGCGTTACCAGCTTTAATTTATTCGTTTGTACGTAGATTTACTTAGAATTCCGGCTGAAAGCCACTTGGGACTGGTTGGTGACGGTGATGGATGCCACCGAGGCGCAGTTGCGTTTTGGTGCGTCGTTGACGCAGACCACCGATGTTGGTTACCCGCCCGGTCAGTCGACGTCCACGTCGACGGTGTCCTCGACATCGTCTAACACACCGGCTGCAAATCCGGTGCGTGGCGTCCACCATCGCACGCAGCAGGTGCAGCAGATGCCTACAGCGACGGCGAACACTGGTACGCGCGTTATTGGTTTTACGAATGTCGGAGATGCGACGCGATCTCGTCCCGAACGGGAAGGTAAGTCAAATCTGCTGTCTAAATATCCTATGTTCAGCTTAGATATGTGTATCTGGATGCTGGTGTGATTGTAGATGAATTAGTATATGTACGAGTGTGGGTATGTGTGAATGCATGTCGCCGATGAGCATAGAAACTAATTGTGTAGGCGTTGATGGTACAGCTGCCCGCCGTGAGTGTCTCACATACTGCCTCTCGCTGATGCGGGCGCACAATAGCGAGCACCTCGACTGCCTGCCCGTACTCGACGTCTCTGCTCTCAAACACGTGTGCTACGTCTTCGACGCCCTCATCTACTTCATGCGTAGCGGTACGCACGACTTTCAGGACGATGTGCGTGAACTGTCCAATTGGAACGAAGCCGACGAGAATGAGAACGAAGAGGGCGAGGAAGAAATACCTGTCGGGGTTGCCATGGAAACGGAATCATTGGATGTCCAAGAAGTTGCCACCTTGAGCGCCTTCGATTCGTCCGTGAACAGCACCAATCTGCTCGGCAACAGCAGCGGTAAAGGTAGAAAACACTCCTTCTTCCAACGTTCCGAAAGTACACTCTGCCTGGGCTGTCCACCACCCGATCCTTTCGAGACACCCATGTCGGAAGCTTTGCCCCTTGCCGACCAACCGCATCTGCTGCAACCGAATGCGCTGCGCGAGGATCTCTTCGGTATTCCCAAACAACCGATTTGTCTATCGACGAAGAGTTCAACTTCAGTTTCCACCAATCCTCTCGAGGCACTGCCTGAGAAACTCAGCTTGTCTACGCGTACCAGTGATTATTGTATGCGCGAACCTGCCAAGGCCAACTTTCCCATTGCCGATTCGTTCAACGTGATGGGACCCCAACCAATTTCTTACCCCAGCAGTTATGATGGAACAGGTGCGTTGGAGGACGATAGAAAGTGTAAGGAGCACATAACGAGTCAAGACAGACCACAGGATTTGTCGTGTAGCAAAGAACAAATAGTCACATTGATTACAATGGACGTTGATAGTGATAATATCGAAGGTGATAAAGACGATAAACGGGGAAAGGTTTCGAGGGACCAAGAGCACACGTCGCGCCCCCAAATTATTGTGTCGCCCAGGAAGACATCTGGGGACGATTCTCGTGAAGAAGGTGCTTCAACCTCCACAAGGAATCCTGGGAAAAGTGTTATTGTTCGTGCTGGTGCTATTCCAACGGTGAGTTTATTTTTGTGTAGTATTGAAAATATCGGGGATTGATACATGTTCACTGTTTGAGACCTAACGTGAGCATCACAAAATTTCCCAAGAATAACAACACTTTCTGATGACCGCACTTTGTAAAGCTTTCTAGTGCGGACAGATACGAAGTGGACAATTTATTTCAAATATGTTTATTTCAACTAATATCAAATTAGTATTTATTATTAATTTAAATTTGTTTCAAATTTATTTTCACTTGAGTAATTGAAATTATTTTTGCAGACTTCAAAATCAGAACAATCAATACCTGCCACCGAATCTGAGGAGTCACAAAACAAATGTGACATGACTGCTGCTGAATTAGTTCGTCCTACCGTCGGTCAAATCGTATCCAAAGATCTACTCTTTGGTAGGTGGCGACAGTCCTTGGATCTCTTTGGTCGCGTCTTCATGGAAGACGTGGCTCTGGAACAAGGCTCAATCGTCGCCGAACTAGGTGGCTTTCCTGTAAAGGAGGCGAAATTCCGTCGCGATATGGAGAAATTGCGCAATAACCACCAGCGTGACCTGACCCTCATGAAAATGGAACGTGATCGTACGCAACTTATTCTACAAACCATGAAGGAGCTGAATACACAGTTTAACAACTACAATCGTCGCTCGCATACAAGTTCCCAACCACCATTGGCTGTTAATCGCGTGAAGGTGACCTTTAAAGATGAACCCGGAGAAGGTTCAGGCGTCGCACGAAGTTTCTACACCGCCATCGCTGAAGCGCTGCTCTCTAACGAAAAGCTGCCCAATCTGGAGAGTGCTCAGGTCGGTTCAAAATATTCGCATTACAATGTCTTGCAACGCTTCCGGCGCGATCGAGAGTTTATGCGACGGACAGGGCCCCCTGGTGGTCGTGGGACGTCAAGATCGCGCGACCACATACGGCGTGTTATGAACGCCGATGTGCGGCCGTTTATTCCGTCAGAGGCGACGCTTGCCGAGAATGCCGGTTCGATGCCGGATATCAGCGGGCCGGCGCCATCGTCTTCGTCGGCGGCGGGCGCTGGTAGTAGCGGTGCTGGTGCATCTTCGGCGAATCAAGCAAACGCCGGCGGCACTAATCGCAACGAGCATTTGACCTCCCATCAACAGCAACTCGGCGAACGTCTCTACCCGCGCGTTTACAACCTTCATCCCTCACTTGCTGGTAAGATTACTGGTATGCTCTTGGAATTGACACCGGCGCAGCTTTTGCTATTGATGTCTTCGGAAGATTCGCTACGGGCCAAAGTACAAGAGGCTGTCGAGATGATTCTGGCACATTCGCATTCGCAACAGGATATCACCTCGGAGGCACTGCTCGAACTTGACGTGTTTTCGTTGAGCGACCGAGCTGCTGGTGCTGGATGTCGTAAAAACGCCGGCAGGACCGGTGATGCGCAAGCTGCGGCGGATGAAACTCCTACTGTTGACGAAGAGGACAACGCACCGCTTTTCTACTGTCCTGGCAAGCGTGGTTTCTACGCCCCGCGGCAGGGGAAAGCTTCTTTTGAACGTTTGAATGCATTTAGGAACGTTGGAAGGTAAATAATCACAATGCACAAACACAAGTTGACAACATCTCTTAAAATACCTGATTTAAATCTAAATATCTTGGAATTAATCCTTTTTCTTATTGTATTTCAACAGACTCCTTGGATTGTGCCTATTACAAAATGAATTATGCCCGATATTCCTCACACGTCACGTCCTCAAGTCGATCTTGGGCCGGCCGATTAAATTCCACGATCTTGCTTTCTTCGATCCAGTGGTGTACGAGTCGCTGCGGCAACTTGTCGTGGATGCCGAGACGAAAGACGGCAACAGTTTATTCGCGGCGCTGGACTTGAACTTCAGCATCGATCTGTGCACTGAAGAAGGCAGCGGCACCTTGGAGTTGATCGCCGGTGGCAAAGAGGTCGAAGTAAACGCTGCTAACGTCTATGACTACGTGCGAAAATATGCTGAATATCGAATGGTTAAAGCTCAAGAAAAGGCTATTGAGGTAAGTTAAACGAAGTTATAATGCATTCAAACATTCAAATGATGCGTTCAAAATAACTACACGTGAAATAACATTCGACTTTATTAGAATATTCGCACGGGTGTCTTCGACGTCCTACCTGAGGGTGCGCTTGATGGTTTAACCGCCGAGGATCTTCGCCTACTGCTCAACGGTGTTGGCGATATCAACGTCTCGGTGCTGATTTCGTACACTTCGTTTAACGACGAGTCTGGCGAGAGCCCCGAACGTTTGGTGAAATTCAAGCGATGGGTGTGGTCCATTGTTGAGAAAATGACGCATTTGGAACGACAAGATTTGGTAAGATTGTTTTTCTCTCGAAGCTCTTCTACTACTAGCTGAAACGGCCATTGACACATATGTACCAGTATCTATTTAAAGTAACATTAATTTGTTTTTTCTCGATTTAGGTATATTTCTGGACGGGATCTCCAGCTCTCCCAGCAAGCGAAGATGGCTTCCAACCAATGCCCACCGTCACAATCCGACCTGTCGACGACGGCCACCTACCGACGGCGAACACGTGCATATCGCGCCTCTACATCCCACTGTACAGCAGCCGCAGCGTCCTCCGTCAGAAGCTGCTACTCGCCATCAAGACGAAAAACTTTGGTTTTGTGTGATGTCATTCGCCTCTTCGCACGCATGTGTTCACAATGTCATCTTCCACAACTCAAGAGAAATATTAGTATACACTTGTAACTCATTTTTTGCGCGTTCATAAAGATAATTCGCATACATGTCAAAGTGTTGCAATTTCTGGGGGACAATTACGCGCGCTTGTGTTTGTAATCAAACGGATTGAGTTTAAATAACACTGGTGTGGACGAAAACGGAAGGTCGTCATCGGCAAAACGACTTTCTCGAATTATGTTCAGTGTTATCACGCGCTCAATGCAACAATGCAGCCGACACACTTAGTTATTAATTAGTTGATACAATTAACACTGATCGTTGTTTACTTTTCTTTTGTTATTCTCGGCGAGTGAAGACGCATGATGGGCAGTAGTGGCTGCGAACTTTGAATTGTTTCACATGTTTTGCAACTTTTTTTAATTTTGGAATTATTTGTTCATTACGTTGATATATGGCGAATAGGATAATATTTGTATACATTATATATTTTTGTTTATTGGCGACGGTGATGAGCAGGCGTATAGGTTGCATATTTAATATAATATTTGATAATAACACTGATTAGGGTTATGCAGGTACGGCGTGAAAATTGATAAATTATCTCGAAAAATTAGCAAAAAATGGCTTTGTGCTGTTACATTTGTCAAATAAACCAAATACAAACTTGTTTTAATTGCAATGATCTCCCTGTGCTCCATGCTACAGTTTTGTGAAAATTGTACTTCCTTTATATAAAACACTTCTTTTACTACGTACAATTAGTACGTACGAAACATCAATAAGATCCCAGAGAATATCTACAGTTGCTGTCTCAGCGCCAATAGATAATACAAACATATGTGTAGTAACAAGAGTGCTGCAGTGAAATTTGCAACAGATTTTAGTTCAACCCAAGCCGCGAATTCGCAAGGCGCCGCTTTTTATTTGATTTCAATAATTTTAAATACTGTTTTTTAAATTTAAAGACAATTTTTCAAATGCACATTTATTTTAAAACATGTTACATATTAATATTATCAAATGTAAATCTTCTGGGTCGTGCTGGAACATTCCTTCGACGATGGGTATTAAAATCATTTGAAGATATGCTGCTTACCGCAGTGTGTTTCTGAGAGGGTGAACGAAACTGTTTATTAACATTTCAAAACTCGTCGCTGGTCGGAAACACCGATTATAGCCGATTACCTACTTGCGCCATCTAACAAAATTGGTTGAACTAAACAATTTTGTTTCAAGGCCACCAATATAACACGTTCTTCTCAATCTTGTATTTTCTCTGCCAGCGCCCTCTGAACGTCAAAAAGATTGCACTATTGAGAAATTGACATTAAGTTTTTAGGGTTGCCTAGAATAAAATACAAGAAATGAATCGAAATGTCAATAAAATTTTGACGTACAAGTTTGCTAGCTTTGCTGGGGGAGGTCAAACGTCTCATGTCGTAGTTTAGCATAGAAATCGCAACAAGAAAACGCTCCCAAATTGTAATTATTCAATCACAAAGCAGTGTAAAGAAGCCCGTCTTTCCCAGTGTGAATCGTGTTATTATCGGCACTGAAAAACATCCCTGCACGCTCGCAAAGACGTGCTTTGCATCCGTGAACGTTTCGCCCATACGAAGAAGACATACAAACGACCCAAATGTAACGCACCAGAGGAGGCCAGCGTTCCAAAAAGACAAGCGCCCGTGACCGGAGGGCATTTGAGTACACAAACTGCAGAAAATAGTAAAGGTATGTGCAACAATTGTCTTGGAACAATGATGTGGCTGTGGCCGAAATGTCAGTGCTCGTCAATTTGCATATTGTATGTATCGGGTGATTTAATTACGATGCGCCTCTTTGTGGGGCGCACACTGCTGCTTGCAGATTGACAACGTGTGGGGTTGGGCATCGCCGCCCTTAAGGCTGCAACTGCCTGGCGGGCTGCGCGGGCCGGGTGCTGGCTGCAGGATGGGCGGCGACGCGGTTGGCGAGCGGCCGCCGTCGCCTGCCCGCCTCTCGCACACCTCCGACAAGCATCCGAAGAGCACGCTCACGGAGCTCAACCTGCTGCGGCGGCATCGTGAGCTCTGCGATGTCGTCCTCAACGTTGGCACGAGGAAGATCTTCGCACATCGGGTGATACTCAGTGCTTGTAGTCCTTATTTCAGGTAAGAATTATTAAAAAAACAGTTACAACTACTGCAGGCTGATAATTTTCATTTTAGTATTTTTTTAAATAGTACAGTTTCAATTTTTGTTTTTAACGTTTTTCTTAATGGATGTTAATAAATTTTAGAGCAATGTTCACTGGTGAACTAGCAGAATCTCGTCAAACCGAAGTCACAATCCGCGATATTGATGAACTTGCAATGGACCTACTGATAGACTTCTGTTACACATCGCACATCGTTGTCGAGGAGTCGAACGTGCAGACACTGCTGCCCGCCGCGTGTTTACTGCAGTTAACCGAGATCCAGGACATCTGCTGCGAGTTCCTCAAACGCCAACTGGACCCGTCCAACTGCCTCGGCATACGAGCGTTTGCAGACACACACTCCTGTCGCGAATTACTCCGTATCGCCGATAAATTCACTCAGCACAACTTCCAAGAGGTAATGGAAAGCGAGGAATTCCTCCTGCTGCCCGTCTCGCAGCTCGTTGACATCATCTCCAGCGATGAGCTAAACGTGCGCACCGAAGAACAAGTCTTCAACGCCGTCATGTCCTGGGTGAAGTATAACGTCTCCGACCGACGCCAACACCTTCCACAAGTCTTACAACACGTACGACTGCCACTCCTTAGTCCGAAATTCCTCGTCGGCACCGTAGGCTCCGATCTGCTTGTACGCTCCGACGAAAGTTGCAGAGATCTTGTGGACGAAGCCAAAAACTACCTGCTGCTACCACAGGAAAGGCCGTTGATGCAAGGACCACGCACGCGTCCCCGCAAACCCACACGCCGTGGCGAGGTCCTTTTCGCCGTCGGCGGATGGTGCAGTGGCGATGCGATCGCCTCAGTCGAAAAGTTCGATCCGCAAACCATGGAGTGGAAGATGGTGGCCCCAATGTCGAAACGGCGATGCGGCGTTGGCGTTGCTGTGCTCAACGACCTCCTTTATGCCGTCGGCGGTCACGATGGCCAGAGCTATCTTAACAGTATCGAAAGGTATGACCCACAGACGGATCAGTGGTCGTGCGACGTGGCGCCGACGACATCATGTCGCACCTCCGTGGGTGTTGCCGTTTTAGACAACCTTCTCTACGCCGTCGGCGGACAGGATGGAGTGCAGTGTCTCAACCATGTGGAACGCTACGATCCGAAGGAAAACAAGTGGAGTAAAGTGGCTCCGATGACGACGCGTCGCCTTGGAGTTGCTGTAGCCGTTCTTGGTGGCTATCTGTACGCGATTGGAGGCTCGGATGGACAGGCGCCTTTGAACACCGTCGAGAGGTTTGATCCACGCTGCAATAAATGGTCGCCGGTGGCGCCGATGTCAACGCGACGCAAACATCTCGGTTGCGCCGTCTTCAACAATCTTATTTATGCCGTTGGTGGACGTGATGATTGTATGGAGTTAAGTAGTGCGGAGCGATTTAATCCACATACGAATACATGGAGTCCTATAGTTGCTATGACGTCTCGCCGAAGTGGTGTAAGTTCTTGTCTTTATATTATTGCTTGCTCTTTCTTATTTTTCTCTTTCTGACTTTCTTTCCTTCGTTTTTTTTGTGTTTTAATTGTTTTTTTTTTTAATTAATGTGAATTTTGCAATTTCAGGTTGGTTTAGCGGTTGTGAACGGTCAATTATTCGCCGTCGGCGGCTTCGACGGCACGGCGTACTTGAAGACGATCGAGGTGTACGACACCGAGCAGAACCAGTGGCGGCTGTGCGGCGCGATGAACTACCGGCGGCTGGGCGGCGGCGTCGGCGTGATGCGCGCCCCGCAGACGGAGAACCGCATCTGGTAGCTAAGCGCACCGGCGTTGCCGCCGCCGCCGACGGCGCTCGCCGCGCTCGCTGCTGCCGCCGGCGGCAGCTGCACCACCGCCACCGCTTCCACGAGCAATCGACACGTTAGCATCAAGTTCATTCAGCGCTCGATGCTCGGCATGGATGACATCGCATGAATTTCAGCGCCGCCTGCTACCTATGATCAAGCCCACCAGCGTCCGAGTGAGTGCATGTGTCTTCTTCATCTCTACGAATGTAAGCGTGTTGTTATATGCGAATTGATGAAAGGAAAACAGAAAAGACATGCTAACTACAGCTTTATTTAGGTTTATTGCCCGAATTAATTAAAATGCAGCGCAATCTCGACAGACTCGACACCGATCTGCCGTTGTGTAAATTGTACATATTTACAACATGAAAGGAGGAATATTGTTTGCAAAAATAAATGTATAAAAAACAATCGTAAATCGCAATAGTAATCACGATATAATAATATAAAGTGCTGTTTTTTGTTTGGATTTGTTTCGACTATTAAGGTGAAATATTTGAGTCATACGGACGGAAATAAGAAAGGAATTTGTTGACCTGTTGATAGAGTTTAACAAAGTGTACAATGTGATTATTAATTGGGTGTAATTAGGATAAACGTTACATTTACGATTACACTTACGGCTAGTTTTAATTGTAAGTAAGCTTTCTGGGGGATAAATATATTTAATGATTATTGAGTTATTCGAGTAACAATAAATCATGTGATGAATCAACTATTTTCGATTATTTTGATTAAGGCATAAGAAAAATCAACAGCAACACGCTAGTATCGATTCAAACACGACAAAATAACCTATACGAAGAGAGAAAATTCATGCCTGCACGATAGTTTTATACAAGAAGTTTTATAAGAAGAAGAGTGTTTCAATTGCCGACACGGATTTGAATGAAATTTTTTGTCGTACATATATAGAAATAAATTGTGTTAACGGGATTTTACGCCATTTTGAGCCGTTTGCAGCAGTATGCGCGCGCATGTACTCGCACCAAGGTCGGTCTTCATGCAGGCGTGTTGACTGTATGCCGCGTTATTCTTACGGCGAATGGTGCTGTTAAAACAATGAATACCAAACTTTTTTGAGCAAATGGCGCCCCGTTAACACAATTTATTTCTATATATGTACTATCCGCACGAACAATTTCATTCAAATCCGTGTTGGACAATTGAAACACTCTCCTGGAAAGTGTCAATCTAAAGCTAGATGAACCAAACGATTATAAATTTAATTAATAATTGATAAAAACAGAGCATTTAAAGCGGAACGGGTCGAGACAGGACTTACAATCGACCACTTAAGTTAGAAGTGGATGGATGTCATCATTAGTGTTACAACATCCTAACTTATAAATCGCGACTCGGCAGAGCGCTCCAGCACAACATTTTCACGTCATCAGTTGTTTCATTGTACTGATTCTCATATAAATATGAAAATAGTATTCCACGGACGAGAAGCAATTTGTTCACGAAGCAATTTCGGCAAAACATGGCCTAATAAAACGCGAATTGCCAACGGTCCCCCTAGTGATAATTAAGTAGTTTCTACTCATAGGGAACGTCAAAGACAGTAACTTTATGATGAAAAAAAGAATGAAACAAAAATGTTGAACCGATTTTCGATTGTTGTAATTTTTAAAGTCGAATCATCTATTACGTTAGGTATGCCGATGTACATTGAACTACATGTATTACAAAGCTGACGCTCGGTGTGACTGCAGCATCAATTTGTTAAGCAGCAACATAGTTAGCTGGAGAATAAACAAAAACAATTGCAAATGGTTAAAAAACGCGCATGAGAACCAAACGTCATGCGGACAGTTGATACGTTGATGCGACAGTTTCTGGTAGTCGATACGCGTTTCGCAATCGAACAACAAAAAATGTATTGCATCAAGTTACTTGAAAATAACGCAATAACTGTTTGGCGCGAAGTCATCGCGCCCATCGGTGATAATTTAGGCTGCAATTCGCAAAATCATAGTGAAACACACCGTGATCCAATGCATACATGTTGCGTGCGGGTGCAAGTCGCTGTTAGTGACAAACAACCGTGACGTGCGTGTGTGTGTGTGTGTGGCTGTGTGAGTTTGTGTTGTGAAACAAGAGTTCATGTGTGAAGAAATTGCGTCCAATGCATTTTAGTCACCGATTGCATTTTCTGTGATCTATAATTTGCATCACTGGTTCTCTGATTGTGAGCGTCTCTGCACGCGTTTGAATAGACGTGCGTGTTGGTGAGTGTGCGCATGCCTGATTGGCTACCGGTTGTAACGCGCGTTTTTCAAAATCGACGCCCGCTCATTGGTGGAGAATGCCGTGCGAGCTCGCGTTGGACACGCATGCGCAGTTGCGCGAATGTGGCACTTTGTCGGCGTACAGCGACACGGACTTAGTCGCCGCGGCCGCAGCGTCGTCGTCCGCCAACGGCAAAGTGTTGTACGTCGAGCAAACCACCGCGTGTACGGACATGGAGAACTCAGCGTCTGAAGCGAATTCGCCATCGGTGAGTACAAAAACCCACTTTACACGCACGCATCCACGTTTTTCACTGGCGCAAATTCGAGTAAACGCTGCCAGACTGTGTGTTTACTCGTACGCATCGTGCGCGCTGCACCTGCGAAAATTTTCTAAGTCCCAAAATGGCGACAGAGACTAAGTCCCACGTCTCGCGTGTTATACAAGCACGCCGGCGTGCGTTTTTGCTTTTTTGTCGGTTTGGCGTTCGCACAGCTCGATTTTATGAACGCACGTTGGTTTATGGACACTCGTATGAGTGATTTAATGTAATTTGGACGATCGAAGAGTGAATTTCAGAGAGTTATGACTGTTTTTTTTTTGCCGCAGAATAACCATCAACACGAGAACGGCATCACGAACGGCTTCAGCTCACCGGAGAAGCACAAGAGCAAGTCGGAGCACAGGGATAAGCATCGCGATAAGGATCGGGAGCATAAAAGCCGGAGTAAAGACCACAAGAGCTCGCGTGACAAGGATAAGGACAAAGATCGCCATCATGGCAGCTCGCGCGATAAGTCCTCTTCGCACAAGTCGTCCAGTCGGGATAAGGACAAGGAGAAGGATCGGCATCGCGACAAGGATAAGGACCGTCACAAGTCGAGCTCGTCGAGGGACAAGGACAAGGAGCATCGGTCTTCCAAAGACCATAAATCAAAGGATAGGGACCGTGAGAAGGATAAGGAACGGAGTAGGGACAAGGACAAGGATAAACATAGGCATAGCAAGGATAAACATCGTGATAAAGACAAGCATAGAGATAAGGATAAAAAAGAACGAAAGTCGGATAAAATAAAAGAAGGTAATTTATTTTTGAAATATTACAAATACTTCAAAAAAAAAGGTTATAAATCATATGGAACATGAGAATATTATCAATATTTATGTCACAATTATTTACAAAACGATTTTGCAGAATCTCCTGTCAAGGAGGATATTAAAGTGAAGGAAGAACAAGAGTCTCAACACAATGGCAGCAGTTATTATCCGAATGAGGAAATTAAAGAAGACGTGAAGGAAGAGACCAAAACTGAATGCACCGAGACTTTTGCAACTCAACTGAACAATTCTCAAGCATCCAGCTGTGACTACAATTTGTCTCAGTTTAAGGATGAATCTAAGTTTACTGCTGATGAGGACGAAGGGGACGATGATTATCAGGAGGAACAAGAGGAAGAAGCTGAGGATTCCGATGAAGATACGCCATTGGTAAGATTTATTTTTTTAACATCGTTTTGGTTCTATTTTTAATTATGTAATTTATTATTTAATATTTATCTAATGCGTAGGCACAAAGATTGGAAACATCCAAACGGAAATATTCCGATTCGGATGAAGAGGAAAAGCCTGTAGTTGCGAAAAAGACGAAGCGTACGTCTAAGTCGAAGAAGCGAACGTTTTCCGACGATGAAGACGACGCGGATTATGCAGACGTGAAGCCTGAAAAGAAAAAGAAAGAGTCGAAGAAGAAGGCGGCGGCGGCGGCCGTATCGGTGAAAAAGGAGGAGGCGAGTCCGAAGAAGCGGAAAAAGAAGGCTGAAGAGGAGCAGGAGGTGTGGAAATGGTGAGTTTTTTGAAATTTGTAAACTCTTATGCTTTTCCATTTCGTTGTTATTGCGCAGGCGCAACGTGGCGCTCTTGTCGGTGTATATATATATAGTGGGTTAGTAGAAATGTTTTGATTCAAATTTCTCTGAAAATCAGTGTCTACTATTGATGATGATGATGATAGATGAGTCAGAAATATTTTTTATCGTTACGATAGGCCACCTTTTAAGCAAACACGTGACTATAGGTTAGAAATAAAACGTGTTTACGGACATTTTAGAACGCTTTGTATAGAAAATGTTAGTTTCACCGTTCACCGAATTTCGGTCGTGGCGCTGATTTTCCGAGATACATTTAACCTCGAAATAAGTGAATAAAACGTGTATATAACAAAGTTTTATACTTTATGAAATCGGTCTTACATTCATTAAGTAGTAATTGTAATGTTTAGTGATAGGTTTATTTGTTTGTTAGTTTCTTATGTATTATAATTTATAGATCGATTTAATTGAAGTTCTTGCGTTATTTTGCTATGATTATCTTTCGATAACATTTATAGTTTCCAGGCATTACTGTCCTTAATTGGACATAATGTGGTGGAAACAATACATTAAAAGCAATGTAATATACAAACTAACTCGATTTTTAAACCATGGTGAACGTGTTAGTTTATTTCAATATCCTCGATACGATTACGTAAATAAAGAGGTTAGATCATACCGTGTAAATACCGTAAAGTCAAAATTCAATGTGCGTTGTGATAAAAATAGTGATAAGATTTTGAGAAGGTTACAAGACGACTTTAATAATATTCAATTTGGTTGATTAATTTATGATGTAATTCTAGGTGGGAGGAAGAAAAGCGTGACGATGGTACAAAGTGGAAGTTCCTCGAACACAAAGGCCCGGTTTTTGCTCCGCCCTACACTGGCATTCCAAAGAATGTCAAATTCTACTACGATGGCAAAGAAATGCGTTTGAGCGAGGAGACCGAGGAGGTGGCCGGTTTCTATGCAAAGATGTTGGACCATGACTATACAACCAAGGAAGTCTTCAATAATAATTTCTTCAAGGATTGGCGGAAGGTGATGACCGACGAAGAACGTCGTAAAATCACCGACTTAGGCAAGTGCAATTTCAAATCGATGCACGCCTATTTTATGGACGTTGCCGAAAAGAATCGTAATCGTACCAAGGAGGAAAAGTTGACGCTGAAGGAACAGAACGAAGCCATTTTACAAGAGTATGGTTTTTGTAAGATTGACGGACACAAGGAGAAGATTGGCAACTTTAAGATTGAACCTCCGGGTTTGTTCCGCGGCCGTGGCGAGCATCCCAAGATGGGAATGCTTAAAAAGCGTGTGATGCCCGAAGATGTCCTTATTAACTGTAGTAAGGATTCGGAGATTCCTAAGGCTCCGCAAGGGCATAAGTGGAAGGAGGTAAGACATGATCCGGGCGTGACGTGGTTGGCTTCGTGGACGGAGAACGTTCAAAACCAGGTTAAATATGTGATGCTCAATCCCAGTTCGAAGTTGAAGGGCGAGAAGGATTGGCAAAAGTACGAAACGGCACGTCGATTATACAAATGCATTGATAAGATTCGTACGGAATACAAGGACGAGTGGAAGTCGAAGGAAATGCGGATTAGACAACGAGCGGTTGCTTTGTACTTCATCGATAAATTGGCGCTTAGGGCGGGTAATGAAAAGGATGAAGATCAAGCCGATACCGTTGGTTGTTGCTCATTGCGCGTTGAGCATATTCAACTGCACGAACAAAAGGACAACAAGGAGTATGTTGTCGTCTTTGACTTTTTGGGTAAGGATTCGATTCGTTACTACAACGAAGTGCCGGTTGAGAAACGCGTCTTCAAGAATCTACAGCTTTTCATGGAGAACAAGGCGCCGGGCGATGATCTCTTTGATCGGTTGAATACGGCCGTGATGAATAAACATCTCAACGAGTTGATGGAGGGTCTCACGGCGAAGGTGTTTCGTACGTACAATGCATCTTTCACACTACAACAACAGTTGGACGAATTGACCGACGCTGACGGGACGGTGGCTGAGAAAATCTTGTGTTATAATCGCGCCAATCGTGCGGTTGCCATTCTGTGCAATCATCAACGTGCCGTGCCAAAAGGCCACGCCAAATCGATGGAGAAACTCAAGGAGAAGATCGACGCGAAACGCGATATCATTCGCGAAGCGGAGCGCTCCGTCAAGGACGCTGCAAAGGATGCCAAACACGGCAGCGTTAAGGAGAAGACTATCTACGACAAGAAGAAGAAGCAGTTGGAGCGTTTGCGCGAGCAGCTCGCCAAGCTGGAGATTCAGGAAACTGACCGCGATGAGAACAAGACGATCGCTTTGGGCACGTCCAAATTGAACTATCTCGATCCGAGGATATCGGTTGCGTGGTGCAAGAAGTATGATGTGCCCATTGATAAAATCTACAACAAGACGCAGCGTGATAAGTTTCGCTGGGCAATTGATATGGCCGGACCTGACTTTGTTTTTTAAAATGATGCAACGTATGCTGTGTACGTTGTTCTTGCGTTTATGGCGACGACGATGATTCCTTTTATCCGCAAATAATTTCCAATGACAGACAAAACATTTAACTGACTTTCCTTCCTTCGAACCAATCATACTTGTATGTTAAGAAATTCCGTGTTTTATTGCATCAATGATATTGCGGAAGATTGTGTGCAAGAAACTAGTGCTGGTGCGAGTGTGTTGTCTCAATTGGATTGAATACTTTTTAAGTTCGCGCAGTGTGACCAACGAAGAGATGTTTCTACTGTCTTAATCATGGATCGATGACAATAGTTTCTTGTATGATCCGTGCGACGCGATGGGAATAACAAGTGTGTAATAGCGTTGTATTTGTAAACGATAGCTTAATTTTATTTATCTTTCTTTTTATATTATGGAAAATGTAGAACAAAACAGGCCGACCGAATTACGTGGAAAAATGTAGTGAAATATTTGATCATTTTAATACTGTCTGTAGATATTCATACAGATCTATGATAATACTAGGCTAATGAAATAGAAGAATGAGAAAAGCACACCTTGTTTTTTAAGCATTACCTAGTAACTTATTTCTATTGTTTCTTATTAAGCTAATCTTCCGTTGCCGCTTTATATAATTTACCTGATGTTGAAAAATGTTTCAGTGGGTTTTATACACAGTCAATGCATATATTTTTGGAACATATTCAGAAATGCGCGAAAATTCTATCTTGCCGTTCTGTTTTTTTTCTGTGCATTTTACATTCTTCCCTGTCGTTGGTTTTGGGACCTATAGCGACATCTTTTAGAGAGTGTCGGAATTCAAAACTCTTTGAAAAAAGCTAAAGTAAATATCAGTCTTTCTCAAGTTATGTACTTGGTTGTATTGACTTGTTGAGTCGTAGTGTAGGCAACCCACAGAACACAAACACATAAGTCTGGTTGCCTACCGTCATTGTTTAAATAATTTGTTTGCGCAAGTTCTCGCGCATGTCCTCCCTACTTGAATTCGTACTCAAGAGTTATTGAGTTAAGTATTTTTAGAATTACATTACAGTTAGTATTACGAAGAGATCCTGACAGTTAAGTTAGATCCTTACGATTAGAATACAGTTCATATTATATTACATTACAGTTGACATTACAATAAAGTTCAGTTGACATTATAGTTGTTCTTTCAAGTAACAGTAAGAGTTATTTAGAAGACAGTTCTGAAGAGTATTAAATAAAAGTTTGACTTCATAAAGTAAAATTGAAGAATAAATTATTACCGCTAAAAGGTAAACCTTTTGGCAGGCATACGTTTTTGGTGCTCGGGGTTCCTGATAAAGGTCACCCTGAAAACCATCATCGTATAACTCTCATTTGTAGAACAATTTATTTTGGTAAATAGATGACGCTACATGTATTAGTTCCTGCAATTAATGTTTTAATTTTTCCGATATTGCCTATATCGATAAAATAGATGATGCTATCGTGAAACAAGTCAAAGTTTCTATTATAACTAACACTATAAAATTATAAATAATAAAAATTCAGATAATGCCATATAGCGACATCATTTAGAGAGTTTCCGAATTACAAAGCTCTGTTCAAAAGCGCTTATAGGAATCTGTATTTTTCGCATGGTAGAATTTTGCATATTCGCAAATAGATGGCTAGTATTAAAATTATTTTGAAAATGTTACAACAAACAATAGTAATTTCTAAGTTTAACAATCGTGATAAAAAGACCATATATAGCAAAATTACATTTGGGTCTATCGATTTTTCTAAGAATCTGCTTCAAATATACGAAATAAATCAAACTGATTGATCGAACTGATTGACCTGTCAACATTTTGACAGCGGCACCGGCGTCATGCGCAACGCGTTCGCCTGCTACACCGCCATCTTAGTTGCATACATCTTTAGCGAGAACACGCGATTTGTTTTGATCCCGAATTCACAGCACAGCATTCGCAAATACTGCTCCAACGGCAAGGCCTTTCGCAACGGCAAAATGAAAATGAAACTGGTGGACGGCGTCGTGCGCAGCTTTCGCGTGGCGAAGGTGTTCCGTGAGAACACGGACAAAATCAACAGCATCGACTTTTCGCCCAGCGGCGAGACACTCATCAGTTGCAGCGAGGACGATCAAATAGTCATCTACGACTGCGAAAAGGGCACTCAAGCTCGTACAGTCAACTCGAAGAAATACGGGGTTGATTTGATACATTTCACGCACGCGAAGAACACGGCGATTCACAGCTCGACGAAGGTGGATGACACGATTCGCTACCTCTCGCTGCACGACAACAAATATTTGCGTTATTTCTCCGGCCATACGAAGAAGGTGGTTTCGTTATGTCTCTCGCCAGTGGAGGATACGTTCCTCTCTGGCTCCTTGGATAAAACACTGCGATTGTGGGACTTGAGATCCGCGAATTGCCAAGGTCTGATGCATTTGTCAGGCCGACCGGTGGCTGCTTATGATCCAGAAGGTCTGATTTTCGCTGCTGGTGTTAATTCTGAGTGTATTAAACTTTACGATTTGAGATCATTCGATAAAGTAAGTATTTATTACTAATTTTACCAGTGAGAGTGCATAAAAAGCATTACGTTTTTTTTGAGGTTATTTTAAACATTTTCGGTTGCTTTATAATTTTTAAGGACGTTTATTTAACACTAGAATTTTATATCATCGTTGTTTCTAAAGACTAAATTAGTTTCAAGAAAATTCTCGACTCTTTTTTTTTGTATTTCATTATGCTTTTCTCATGTTTTAGGGCCCATTTATAACCTTCAAATTAACGCAAGAAAAAGAATGCGATTGGACCGGATTGAAATTCTCAAGAGATGGTAAAACGATCCTCATCAGCACGAACGGCTCCTTCATCCGTCTCATCGATGCTTTCCATGGGACACCACTTCAGACATTCACAGGGCATTTAAATAATAAGGGCATACCGATCGAGGCGTCCTTTTCGCCCGACTCTCAGTTCATCTTCAGCGGTTCCACTGATGGTCGTGTGCATGTTTGGAACGCAGACACCGGATACAAGGTGTGCGTACTAAACGCAGACCACCCCGGACCGGTGCAATGCGTACAATTCAATCCGAAGTACATGATGCTGGCGAGCGCATGCACGAACATGGCGTTTTGGCTGCCAGCGATTGAGGAGACGTAGATGTATGTATTTATATGTATAACGCACATGATTTCACATTTATTAAGCAGGAAAACAAGACTTACTACATTTACCACCTAAGATAACCGTGTTAAGTGTATCTAACAATGATGCGTGCTACATGTTGCAGTTTTTAAGTAATGTGTATATAGGATGAGTGTGGCGCCATGTAGCAGGCAACATTCAAACTGTTCATAATTTATAAATTGATATGCGTATCATTTACTACGACTCTTAATGTTTGTACCTTGCGAATATTGGTATTACTTGTATATATATATAAAGAAAACCATTCATGAATAGACGATTTTGATCAATTATTCAGATTTTTATTCTTTTTAAATATATAAAAGTATTACGTGTCATGGTCATAGATTATAGATATATCTAGACAGGCAACTCCCTGTGTAGAAATTGGTTCGAGAATCAGCGCCAACTGGCTGTTTTTGTTGGTGTATGAACTAAAATGAATGGAGGGGATAAAACCGAGCTCTGTGAGTCGTTTCATTCTACTCGAATTCCTATCTTTCTCATGAAAGAACCAAAGTACACTTATACATCTGAAAACCATTTTTTCATAAGACCTGAAAAATATATGAATGAATGCAGAATGTAGCAATAAATACTATACTTATTGGTGAAAAAGCACGTAGTTTATAGCAAAGACTATTAACATTATTAATACTCTGTTGCAAATCATAATAGAAGAAGCCAAATAACACCACACATGTTTAATAACCAACATAATTAACAACAAAGAAGTCTCATTAGCTATTTTGCATTGTTACAATACGACACACAATATATATCGTGCACTACACAGTTTGCTCCGACACACAAAATGTATCAACAGCAAACACCAAACGTTGCTGACAATAAGACTACACGCGTACACCAGCGAAAACGTTTCTTCTTCAATAGTTGATCTGGTGCATACACCACGCCGACAACTGCAAGCAGCAGATAAACGCATTCCACGCCTAAATCGGTAATCTTCGTTTATATTCGGGACAGGTGGAGCATCTGGCGGGTGGTGTATTGAATTAACAAAAAGTGGTGGGGGGCGTGTGCCACAACTCGCTATTTGAGTCCACACTGTCTGGTCATGGTGTTTGTTAAAGTTGTTAAGATGCCCCACTCTAGTAGGTTTGTTTAAGGTTTTTCTTTATTGATAACAGTGGATATAATGTATGTAAATGTATTTAAACGCATTTTTTGCAAAAATTAATCGTTTGAGGACATCTAATCACGCTTTTCTCGTATATATTAGCGAATATTTCCCAAAACTTCAGATATAGCGTGTGTGGGGATAATACCACAATTAAACAGTCTTTTGACTAAACGTTCAGTCAAAGGAAATTTATTCAGCGTGAGAGAGGGATGTTGAGAACTTGTAGAGATCGTAGCGAGACGGCTGGCGGATACGATCAGATGGCGCTGGTCGTACGGGAAGGTCTGTCTGCGTGGTGGTGGCTAGGTGATGTTTTTGGAGGTGGTTGGCTCGGCGTTGATGTCGGTTCGGGCCGTCAAGAAAGTCGTGGTGGAGATCGAGATCGCAAGGTGGCAGCTGATGTCGTGAATGAGTCGAGACTGAATGAATTGTTGTGGGAATTGGTTGCTATTTATATTTTCAGAAAGGCATCAAAGTTGGGGGTAAATACCCTCTGGACGCGACCATTCTTTTATCCGATTTGTTCTCTTCCCGTGAAAACGCGATAATCACCTATTCACGGTGACGATTTCGATGCGTCGGAATTCGGAAATTTTTGCGAAAATAAGTCGTTTGAAAACATTAAATACGATTTTCTCTTATACATTTTAGCGAATACTTCCCAAAGCTTCAGAAATCGCTTGTTAATTCCAGAATCGCTATTGATCCCTCGATGTGTTTCACGCATATTTTTGCAAACATAAGACGATTGAACACAACTTAACTTGTTTTTGTCTTATATTTTAACGAATATTTCCCAAATGACCGAAGTTTTCCTTGCTTCCGGACAATACGTTCTTCGGAATAAATAAAATCAACAAGAAATGCTCCAGCACGTGGGAAAAAAATGTAAAAAGCTAAATACAAAGCCAGTTTTCCCAAATAAACGTATTAAATTGTATTGTCGCGAATGTGAAATGCTGATTAAGAAATTCATATTAAATAACAGGAAAACCACTTCTGGAAAGTTTAGTCC
>JAODAC010002272.1:0-36633 GCA_027575185.1 Mimaenictus wilsoni
TACCTTAAGAAATATAAATGATAAGTTTTAGGAAGAAATCACTATGAAATTGTTATCAAAACATTGTAAGTAAAATTCAAAATAATTTTAATGTAGATTTCTCTATATTCACTTAGTGCGATCCTTGTGCTTGATGCTTGCTGCTCAGAGATGTTATATTAGGTTCCTATTTACTTAGATTTAATCTCAAGTGTCCACGCTGTGTTACATCAAGTCAATTTATTTATTTTTATCAGTATATCATTTGCAGCACTAAATCCGCATTCAGCTAAATATGCAGATGGAATCGGTAGTAAAAGTTTTCTTGCACATGTGGTTGCATTTGGGTATTTAGTTTCAGTTTCTTCACAAAGCCATGTCATCGCTCCTTTCATATTTGTGGCGGCAATCCATTGCCGCACAAACAAGAAGAATAAACATCATCAAATCAAAATTAACATCAGCAAACCATAATCTGCACGTAATCAGCATCCGCCGAGACTAAACATAGGAAATGCTGATACCTCAAAATCGACACGGCGCAACGAGATCGCGACCACGTGTTCTGCTGTGACGAACTAAAGAAATGGTCGGGTCAGCATTTCCACCTGCTATATATAGTCGACAATTCGACACCATCATCCAGTTTATACACAGTCGCGCAGTCATTTAGTCAGCTCTACACCGAAGATCGTCACCGAAGTCCACCAACAGCGAGCCCGCCACCAGAGATTTCGCCCTACCGAGAGTCCTCACCGGCCGTCTCCCCCGACTACTCCGTCGCCAGCAGCCGCCACCAGTGATTTCGCCACAGGCCTTCGTCATCCGCTACTCCGACGTCATCCACGATCTGCCTCGACGACAAGCGCCAGCCGTTCCCCTCCACCTGCTGCCTCACTGGATCATCACGCTAATCTCCTTCATTTTTATGTATTTCATTTCATGTATTATGGTACGAGATAAATCCCACATATTAAATAAAGTTTTTACGGATTCATCATTTTACAACTCTGCGAGTTCTTCTTGATACTGCATATTTGATATATCAGACAAATCCACTAATATTGGCTGCATCATTCGTCATTTAACATTGCCGATATTTAGCAGCGCATTTAAATAACCCATAGCGAAAGGGTTAAAGTCATGTCGAGTCTATTTTTTAATTGCCTTCCTTAATTATCAAATTGCCCCCCCCCTGGGTGGGGGGCAATTTGGGGCGTGGGTCCCACGTTGGGAAACACTGCTGTAATGTGTTCCGAAGACGTTAAACGCCATACAACCGAAAAACAGTAGCAATTCTCATACCATAAGCCTATTGTCTCACAAGTCAGTCTTAAAAACAAGCACACTAATTGCTGATGTAACTTATTATGAAAATAATGATTAAGCAAAAAAAATGTTTTTAATTTTACTTCTGACGTGTAGTGAGTGATATGTACACTCGATTTCTTATCAGTTTTTGCTACCACTAGGTTATCATTATACAACATTCTGATGCATTAATTGACATAAATATAAAATTATTCAATGCATTTCCAAAATCTACACATTATGTAAACTAAAAAGTGACAACTAGAAAATAATAAAAATGATTATAACAACTTGTTCATTATTTGTTCAAATGAACAAACAAAAAGTGTTGATATCTCCATCGCCACTTATTACATCTACGGTTTTTCATTGAATTCGAATTTTACTTCACACTTATCATCAATAGCAACATGCTATACGTACGCTTAGGCAAGTAGTGGGACTGAAATCTGCTGCTAATTTTAAACACAAGGCTAAACATCGACCTAAATGCTCACAATTGTCAGTATTAGGCTAAACGCGCTTCAGGTTGCAAATACGCCAGGCGCGCACAATTGACTATACGGAATGTCGAATGAGTCACATTTAATAACAACAAAGTGAAAGTTTACAAATGAACCATTAAAACTAGCAAACAATTGTTCGTAAACATAGTTAAATAACTGTTCCTGTTCTATAGTATTTAAAAAATGACGACAAATCAATATAAAACATGCGAATTGCATTTTTCAAATTTGTCTAGTAAGACTAATAAAGGTATTTACTAATATTGTTTAAAATTTAGTAGTACTTAATGTTTTGAACATACCAATTTACAGGCAAAGATATTTTACGTAATCTAAGTGGGAAATTTCACAATGGAAGTCTGGTTGCAATTATGGGTACATCAGGATCTGGAAAAACAACGTTATTAAATGTTCTAAGTGGTTATAATACAAAGAATGCAATATGTGAAAGGCTCGAAATCAATGGAACTCCTACAGACTTTGAATCGATGTCGAAGATATCGTGTTATCTCACACAGGATATCCACCTGAATGACCTGCTTACATTAGAGGAAAATATGCATTTCGCTGCGCATTTCAAACTCGGAGTATCGTACTCACAAAATGAGAAGAACGCAATTGTGAGTCAATTAAACCTATTTCCTTTGGAGTTATATATTAATCCTAATGCAGATAGAAGAAATGTTAGATTCTTTTGGCTTGTCTTCAACGAAGAGGACAAGAGCTGCGAATTTGTCTGGAGGTGAAAGAAAGCGACTGGCCCTTGCTCTGGAGATGATTAGTGATCCTCAAATTGTTTATCTTGATGAACCAACAACGTTAGTTTACTTTTATTTAGTTTAATTTCTCGTATTTAGTATAATAATTTTATTTTGGATTTTAGCGGTTTGGATATTTCAGCAGCAAATCAAATTCTGAAATATTTAAAGAAGCTTGCTAGTAGTGGTAAGACTGTGATATGTTCGATTCATCAAGTTTGTGCCAGTCACTTTCAACTTTTTGATGAAGCTTATGTTCTTGCTGATGGACAATGTGCTTATCAGGGCAAACCACAAGATTTAGTTGTATTTTTGGACAAAATAGGTTTACCTTGTAATATTTATCACAATCCTGCCGATTTTAGTAAGTAGCTACAATTTAGTATTAGTTCTTTTACTTCTTAACAAGTTTTTTTTTAAATATTTTTTTAGTAATAGAGCTTTGTTCAGGTGATTATGGCAAAGGCAAAGCAGATCTATTAGTACAAGCTACCAAAAATGAAAATGCATTTACTGATGACTCTTCTGAAAGTATTAAATATTTATGTGGTAATTATTTCTTTTTATTAATCATATTTTTGAAGATATGTTGAAGACAAGCGCTAAACATTTTGTAAACCCAAACCTCTCATGGAGATATCAATTCAAGACTTTAATTTTACGGGAAAACAAAAAATTATATAGAAATCGTGTAAGTATTAAATAATAATTAAATAACTATGAATTTAAAAAAGTTAAGTTTACACGACCTGAATATTATAAATGTTAATGACTGCAGTAATATATTACCTGTTTAACACCAAAATTAAAAATATCTTACCAATTACGAAAAGGCGATATTATGGTATTCAGTGACTTCTAGTTGATGGGGACTAAACTCTGCCATGTTGACGATAATGAAATATCGATATTTGTCAAAATCGATATTTCCAAGTTTTCGATATATCGATATCAAGATATCGCCTTGGAAATATTGATATTATCAATATCGATCAAATCGAAATTCCACAGGAGCGCCATCTGTATATGGGTTTCAGGACTAATTACAGTTCCCAACAATCTGCAGTGATCATTAATTCATATGGAATCTCGGATTCATGCACAGTGTTCCTAACTTGTATTCAATATTTTTTGTTATTGTTAATCTTGTGATAACAACGAAACAAAAAATAATCGATGTTGATCTTAATCTTATGATTCCAACAAATATCAATGGATTAAGAATTATTATATAGAACCTAAAAAGAAAAATTGCCAATTTTGAACTTCTCAGAATACTTCTCATACGATATTAAAAATTTCGATGTCGATATAATGGAAAATGAACTTATCGATAAATATCGATGTTTATCAATATCTATATTTTTTTGACATGTCTAATAGGGACGCATAGGGACTAGAACTGTTTATTACCAATAAACTTGGTTAGTACATTTCCATAGTTGCTTGTTGAACTCAGCACCTAATGATTTTGACGCACGCTTACTGCAATAACAAATGATAACATGAAGGTGTTCTAGAAAAACAGTTACCATTTTTGAGTATTTAAAGTTGTTAAACATTTAATGAATATTAGAATTTTACATACCCTTTTTAGATTATGGTGCAATACAGACTACTGGGAACCAATTTCGTTGGTCTATCTCTAGGATTACTCTTTTGGAACATGGGCAATGATGCTTCAAAAGTCTTTTTCAACTACAATTTTGCATTAACCGTCACAGGATGCGTCCTTTTGACTGGAATACTCTATCCTGTATTGTCCTGTAAGTTCCTAATTATTTTCGAATCTTTATTTTCATGCAGTATCATGAATCAAATAATGATTGATATAAATATTTCAGTTTGTACTCAAATGGAACTGGTCAAACGTGAAGTTTACAATAAATACTACACCATTTTCCAATATTATATCACTGTGGTTCTAATAGATTTACCTATAATTGTAAGAAATCTACTACCGTGAAGAGTGTTTATAAATGAATATCGAGGTTTTAGCAGACTATTAAATTCTCTAGAATATGACATCAATGACGTAATACTTGTCCCCCTCTTGTAGATACCTTCTAATTATCACTATGGGGAAGTTACGAATTCGTATTTTATCAGGCCATGTTTTCTCAAAACACACTGGATGCTCGCATTGGATTTTCTGAATTGTATTACATGATTTCAATGAAAGCGGACATAGCTAACGCGATTCAGCGATCAGAAGTCCAAAAGCACGGGATTTGTCTTGCAAAATAAACACACAAGAGTTTGGGTGCTTCACGACCCGGCGACGCGTTGACTGTGTGCTGACACAACGTAGACATCAAAAATTCAAAGGGTTTTGAGCCATTGTTCTTTGAGACGTCCATCAGACTGAAGGCGTCCGGTCGAGTTGCTTCATCTCCTTATAAGTATATTCGTCAGACAAAGATAGGCATAGAAGCACGAAGTCAAAATCATGAATATCATTTATTCTTCAACCTCGTACATATGATTCCCGCCATAAAACGACAATATTCATTTACAAACACTCTTTAAATATACTTAATAACTGATTAAAACCTGAATAACTACAGGTAACTGCAGTTTCAACTTCATCAATGTTGGCTTGGTACTTTAGTGGACAATTACTAGAACTGGAACGAATTCTAGTCTTTCAACTATTCATGATTTCATTTGGTTTTCTCATAAATATGATTGGTTTCTTCTTTGGCACATTAAATTTACCTATTGGTGTAAGAACATTTAATCTATACTTTTACAGTTGAGATAAACCTTTATCTATTTTAGGCAGCACTTCTTGGATGTGCAGCCACTCAACCTTCAATTTTGGTTATTAGCGGATATGGTGTGCAATTGCCAGACATGTATTGGCTGCTTGAATACATCGGCACGTTCACATACATTCGCAATGCTGTTCAAGGATGTCTGGTGTCTATGCTCGGCATGTATCCACGCGAAATGGTGTGTCCTGCTGAGGAATTGTTGTGCTTCTATATAGAACCACACCGGTTTTTGATAGATTTGGGCATAGACCCCTTCCATTATGCCTACTGCTTCTACAATATAGCAATATGGTTGGCTGTGGTCATGGTACTGACGTACTTCACCATGAGATTTCGATTATGTTAATATCCGCATAAATTAAATAAAGAAACGTTATTTTTTCAATCGTCTCTCTATGGTTTTACGATTTCACTAGACTTTACTTTGTAACCTTGAGGATGTTATTTGAATTTTGCCAAAAGTCGAGTTGTTTCGGGGAGCTTCGAATTTCAGACGGTGACTAAATAAAAATCTACAGCAACGGTCTAAAAATTCCATCAGTAAGGTTGCATTAACCTGATCACAATATTGTGATGTTATCTATAAACACGTCTAAGTAAAAAAAAACTGATAAGAATTGCACCCGCGAACAAAAAAACGCAAATAATTGCAAATACTCTGTGATTAACCATGGATAAAGAATGTGAGCAGTTATGTTTTGAAAACATTTCTACCAAAACTAATAAAGGTTAGTGTATTTAAGTATCCTCCTGGATTTTAACGTCTTCTAAAACTATAATAATTACCGGTGTTTGAAGGTAAACCAATATTATATAATTTAAATGGGAGTTTCCCTAGTGGAAGTTTGATAGCAATAATAGGACCATCAGGAGCTGGTAAAACAACACTCTTAAATGTTCTTAGTGGATATAAAATACAAAATACAACTTGTGATGCCCTCAAAATCAATGGAATTCCTACAAATTTTGAGGAAATGTCAGAGATATCCTGCTATCTAACACAGGATATCCACCTAAATGATTTGCTAACCGTCGAAGAAAACATGAGTTTTACTGCTGATTTTAAATTCGGTGCATTACATACCAAGAAAGATAAACACTCAATTGTATGTGAATATGACATAATATACTTGGCAAATTGATAAATGTATTTTTAGATAGAGGAATTAATTGAATCTTTCGGTTTGTCTCCATCGAGGCATACAAGAGCTGGAAATCTATCAGGAGGTGAACGTAAAAGACTAGCAATTGCCCTGGAAATGATTAGGGATCCAAAGATCATTTGCCTCGATGAACCCACAACGTAAGTTAGTTATTTCTATATTTTGGAATAATATATTCCAATTTATCAGAGGTCTGGATATATCTTCAACGAATCACATCCTCAACTTTCTTAAAAAGATTGCGAAAAGGGGCAAAACAGTGATATGTACAATTCATCAAGTTAGTGCCAGTCACTTTGAACTGTTTGATTATGCATATGTTATCACAAACGGGCAATGTGCATATGAAGGGCGTCCTCAAGAGCTTGTAACATTTTTGGATAAAGTTGGGCTGCCTTGTAATATATTTCATAACCCTGCTGATTATGGTAAATTAATCTTGATAATTTAACAACAAAAAAACTGAAAGCATATTTTTTTAGTTATTGAGTTATGTTCTGGAGATTATGGAGAAGAAAAGGGGAAAATCCTAGTGGAAGCTACAGAAAGACACTACAAGTGTGTTCACCAAAAACAAGAAAGTATGGACACTGGCTCTAGAAAGGATGTTAGAAGTGATATCAGTAATACTTCATGGAGATATCAGTATAAGACCCTCGTAAATCGAGAATATATTAAATTACGAAGAAATATAGTACGTGCAAGTAGATATGAAGAATCTGAAAGGTTTTTTGGTAATTTTATTATTTTAGTTAATGGTACCAATGAGATTGATTGGATGTAATTTAATATCTTTGTTTTATGGACTAATATTCTGGAATATTGGAAACGATGCCACAATGGTGATAGCAAATTACAAGTTTTCTTTGGGTATCTGTGCAAATATTTTATTAACTGGATTAATGTGTCCAGTTTTAACTTGTGAGTATTTACTTTAATATATACTTTACCTAATTTGTCAAGTTTTATTAGATTAGGAGGTTTTAAGTACAAATGTACTTCTAAGATTAAGATAAGTGGCCTTAGAACAAAGTATATTCAAACTGTGAAGCATAGACTAGTATTAAGAGTGGCGTGAAAATTCTCGGGGGTCCCACTTGCTATACGTGAAAAGCCATGACATTACAATATCACGAAAAATGCAAAGAGCGAGAAAAGCATTTTATACAGGACAATAAGACTAACAATAATAACATTGAAAAAAACTGATAATATTTTTAACATTTTTGAATGGCAGCACACTACCGGGCTATGTCTCCTGTTTGTTAAAGTTCATTTCCTTCTAAACGGACCCTAAAATTAACATGAGAATCATTCTCTTAAAGCTATGAAACGCTCTTTGGATCCAGGTCTCTAGGAACCATCCCCTTAGATTTATTTCATTTCATTCTTCTCCCCAAGGTACTAGCTACCTTACTTTATTATACATTTTGAATTTAGCTATTAATTCCTTAATTAATATGATTTCGTCGAAACATTGAATTGTTCAAATTCAATGTACGTGTTCAATTTGAATCTTTTTTCTTTTTTTTCTGATTGTAATATCTTCGGTCCCATCTCGCGAGAACTCAAATCTAAATTATCTCTTGTCTGATTCATTTCTTTGCTCTGGGTCAAACTCAATTACTAAAAAAATTCATTTCAGTTCCTAAACAAATTCAACTAGTTAAAAGAGAAGTATTCAACAAATACTACACAGTTTTTCAATACTATTCAAGCATAATGATTCTGGATATGCCCGTTCTGGTAAGATATCTTATTAACTTACAATTAGTATCACCAAATAAAAATGAATTCTAGATAACAGCAGTTTCTTCATCCTCCATGTTTGTCTGGTACATTACCGGTCAGCCATTAGAAATGGAACGGATCCTAGTCTTCCAATTTATCATGGTTACATTTGGCATTCTGGTCAATTCCATCGGTTTCTTCTTTGGTACAGTGGACATTTCACTTAATGTACAAATTTAAAAACATTGAATCACATGACATGCTTATTTGATTATTTGTTCTCAGGCATCATTATTAATGAGTACAATGACTCATCTTCCAATGTTGGTTCTAAGTGGATTCGGCTTATTCTTCCAAGATATGCACTGGCTATTCGAATATATTGGAAGAATTACATATCTTCGCAACGCTATGCAGGGATGTCTGGTATCAATGTTTGGACTTAAACATCGAAAAATGGAATGTCCTGTGGAATTTTGCATTTATAAGGAACCACATCGACTATTACTACAGATAGGAGTTGATCCTTATCATTATTTTTCGTACGGAGTTAACCTTATGTTTTGGTTAATTTTTATCATTTTGGTGACTTATTTTTCTATGAAATTTAGACTAACACGTTAATTTCTAATATTTTATTTAAACAAAATGTTATTAAAGATTTATAAAAATGTAAAAAATAGATTGTTTCTTTCAAATTAAATACTTTGGAGTAAAATAATATTATTTTAGATTGTGTGGTCTTGGGACTTGCACATGTGTATTACTCTAACAAGAAGAGTACCTCAATTGTCCGTCACAGAATTGAATGGAACTGTGGGTGTGTGGTACGCGGGTTCGATGATGCTCACAAAATAACACGTATTCGAAAGTACAAAGTTCTTTATTCACACAGGAAAGTCATGAAGTTCAAAATTGAGTCAAAGTACACGTTACACAAGTTCAGTCACGATTACATGCGAGAAATATCGGCAGAGAAAAATGGATGTGAACTTACTCAGAGCTGCAGACAGAATGAATCGAAATTCATTCAACCCCTCAAGCCAACTGTGCGAAATACAGAAAGGTAGGGAGGCATAAGGATGGTGGTGAAATGGCTGAGTAAGTTCCCTCTGATAGCGATTGGTAAGAGAGAGAGAGAGAGAGAGAGTAGGTAAGAGTAAGTAAGAGTGAGTGAATAGGAATGAAAGCGAAAGCTGTGAAAAAGTTTTGGGTTTTCTACGAAGGCTACGCAGCTAGAAACAAGAAGAAGAAAAGTATGGAAAGTGTGAAAATAAGAGACCTAGAAGAAGTACATTTCTATTCCTACAGATATTTAAAAGTATCGAAATTGTTTAAAACATGGAAAATATTTACACTGCGAATAAATCGCTATAAAACTTTTTGTACGTGTAGTACACCTATAGATTTTACGTCTCTTTGAGCGGTTTAGGCAACGGGCATTCGATGGTATCAACTTTCAGTACTACATATTAGATATCGTAATTTTTCTTATATATGTGAGAAAATAAAACCCGTTTGTGCACTTAATCCATTTCTAGACTTACCCCCTTCAATTATATATGTATGTATGTATAAACCTTTATTGGCATAATTCTTCAACCAATTCCATTACAAACATTGATTACAATAAGTACTAAGTAAAACTAAACAATTATATATTAATTAGTAAATAAAGGAGAGTTCCTACAGAATATGATCAGCTAGCCCCTGCTAGCATGAAAAGAAAGCAAACTTGCTTGCTTGCAAACGCATGCGCGTCTTCTTTAACGATCGTAATTGTCCAATCGGTCAATGCTAACTACGACCTTATAAGTTGATTTATATGATTCCCAATTACAGAAACATTTAATAGATAGAATAGGAAAGAAAACGATACCAGAAATAAATCAGGGTAATTAATGCCGACAAAATATTTCATACACAACAATATTTATTTTCTTAATTGATACTCCCACAAATTGATACTGTCACAATCAAAGTACAAATGCCTATTTTACGTACAAAAACAACTATATTTATATGTTTGTTGATGCCTATATAAAAATGAGATATTAGGTAATGATGTTTGTTATTACTTCTTTATATCTTTTATTAAATTCAATTTTGTAGTGGTTTCGGTGTTTTTACACCATCCTCAGCAAACTACAACATAAAGTACATAATAGGATTTTTGTTATGTTTACATTAATTTTAGGTTATATGTTTACATGTTAAGTTTCTTAAAATTCGGCTATACATTCTCATGGACTAATAATTATTTCGTACTCACATAACGTCAATTTATAAAAATATTTTTATTTTTGGTGTTTCTATCATTGGCACGCAATTTAGCATAATTTTTTTCTTTGGTATGTGCTAACAATGAAGTCACAATTTATTGTAGATCTCGCTCTTTTTCTTTGGTTATAAATTTAAATAATGCTTCTTAATTCAGTTCAGTTTGAAACTAGACGATGTTTAAATGAACTATGACTTCATTGTCAGCACATACCAAAGAAAAAAAATTGTGATAAATTGCGTACCAATGATAGAAACACCAACAATCAAAACGTTTTTATAAATTAACGTTATGTAAGTACGAAATAATTATTAGTCCATGAGAATGTATAGCCGAATTTTAAGAAACTTAACATGTAAACATGTAACCTAAAATGAATGTAAACATAACAAAAATCCTACTATGTACTTTATGTTGTAGTTTGCTGAGGATGGTGTAAAAACACCGAAACCGGTACAAAATTGAATTTAATAAAAGATATAAAGAAGTAATAAAAAACATCATTACCAAATATATTAATAATATTCGCGTAACATAGCCTTGAAATATTCTCGTTAAAATATGCCATTCGAGAATCGCCGCCAATTTCATCACCAATGAACCTGTAAATTACTTAATGTAAATTAATTGATTAGGCAAGGTCAATCTTGTTAACCTACAAATGACACGAAAAGTTAATGTTTAAATTAAAAAAGCTCGTATGATTTTAACAATGAAAGCAAATCTTGTTCAAAACCTTATTTGCGACATTTATTTTAGGCTGATAAGAAATCTTCCATAGTTTATTTAATCATATTTTGTATATTGAATCTATACCAGTGATTTTCAACCAGTGTGTCGCGAAATTCTAAGAATGTATACCGAAATTTAGGTACAGTGAATACAAATTGCGCGGTTGTAAAGGAAAGTCTCAGGGCAACTTTTATTTATTTAAAATTGATTTATTTTTTGTAAATCAAGGGGGCAAAGCCCAAGAATACGTATTATCAGTACGCTTTCCTATAAAACCTTGAGCGTCGCGCAAGAATGACTTTCAGGCAGGTTCTGGATAATACCGTTCAAATTACATATGTCACATAAACCAATTTGTAGACAGAATTACGTATATTGCATATGACAGGTGCATAATAAATCAGGGATATTTGTGTACGTGAAGCATACTAAAATGTGTTTATATATATTTTTTTATTTATTCAACAACCTTTTTCTACCACATAGTGGCGTAAGGGAATAGTAACTTTCACCCGGCCCATTCCGGTCTCGCTACTGATGGTACTTGCTCTGAACTTTTTGTGCATATGGGTTTTTTTTCCGGGGACCGTTGCAAGCGAATCGCCCAACCTTCATTCGCGTTTTTACCGCGAAATCAGGAGTTCGCAGACGGCGCCGCAGCCACTTGTTGAGTGAGGAGACCAAGTGGTCACCCATCCAACGCTTAACTACACACTGCTTAACTGCAGTGATCTAACGAGCACCGAGCTCCACAACGCGGCAAGCCGCCGTTTAAAATGTGTTTATAATCGTGTGTAATTCTGCCCCAAGGAAGTCTACAAGGTCGATCCCGACCGTTTAGGACAAGAGAAGTGTACTGCAAAGCAAATTTGTAGTGTCTATTATTGCGAGGGCGATCCCCTCCGTCTACGTTTATGACTTGGCTCTTTTTTCCCAGCATTCGGGATACGTTTTGTCACCTACAGAAGGGACTCTGTTTTGAAATGGGTTAAATATATTCCAAGGGGAACTCCTCTCCTCTCTGCCAAATTTCGAGTTGAGTCCAATTTTCAAATTTCAACAAAAAGGCCTATATACGCAGTTTGTAAACAGGGGAGCGTTATTACGCTGATATGATAGTGAACAATGAGCAGTATAATTCTAAGTTGGATATCTTTGAATGTAATATCTTATCTGTTATTAATGTATGGATTAATGTATTGTATGAATGATGTCTAATGTGTTCATTTAGAACTGTATAATATTTGTGCGAATTTATATGAATGGTCCATAATGTCGCGGCAATTAGCCATGAGGTCCAGACATCCAAATAAAGTCGTTATCGGCCGGACTCTTGTTACCGCGACGTCATGTACCATTAGTAGTTAAGTCATTAGAGTGTATCGATAGATCTGGAGTTAGAAAATAAAGTTAGTAGTCGTATGAATTTCATCGTGGTCACATCGTACTCTCTTCCATCCCTGCACTCCGCTGTCTTGCTACCAGCGTCACGGGCTCGACTTAGTTATTGTCGTTGTTGCGAACCGTAGGCACTGGGAAGTTTCCATCACCAAGCCACTGATAAGGCCATAATCTAAGTTTTTAATATTGCATGATTCGGTACGTCTTAGGTGGAATTTTCCATATTTTTTTATGTATGTCGCCGATTTATTTAGTCTCGAGTTAAGTAATTCCAAATATTATGTCAAGCGGAGCTGTTCATCACACTCCGATAATCTCTGGGCCATTAAGAATTAAATAAATATACGAATACGATAAACGCAAGACACCCAGAGATTGTAGAAGTGGTGGCGACGGGCTGGCGCCTTGCATACGTCTGGTTTTTGTCACCCTTTCCGGGTGGTCCTTGTGCGAGTGTACCATATGCTATGTACGCCTGCACGCCTAGATATCTCCAGAGATCGGACACACCCGCAAAGAGAGAGAGAGAGAGAGAGAGAGAAAGAGCCACCGTAAGACAGGGTGTGTCTGCATGCATAGCAATGCGCTGGTGAGGGCGGGATCAGCCTCACCACCTAGCTATAAGAGTAATGTCAAGGAAGTGGTGGTACCGCAAGGAGGGTTGTGTGTGGGCGGTACGCATCAGCTTCTAGGTTCAGATTTTTACATAATAAAATCAGTTGTTATCCGAACGCCGAATAAGCCTCTTCTCATCTTAACCTTCCCAAACACGTAACACAGGCAGGTGGTAGCTGTCGGCCTGATTTCTTCTGATTCTGGACGTTTAAGGACTGTTTGTGGGCCCAGTGCGTTCACCGCGCTATCACCAAGGGTCGCCACTCAGTGCACGTCCCCTTTCTCTTCCGTCGCAAATACACCCCTGATCGGAATCCGCGTGCGTTCACCGCGCCATCAACCAGGGCCGCCGACGTTGGTTCGCGACAGTCGTTGCACAGTGTAAGAACTTGTGCTCGCGGGCCTGCAGATCATCTGCAGCGTACGCACATGGAGTATATAAGGCCTCAAAAAAAAAAGTTGAGACTCACTAGTCTACCCTGTAGTAGATACAAGTTCGGTGTGAATTATTGCATAAGAGACCTCCCGTCCGTTTTCACTTGGATCTAATATTTTTCAAGGGGCCCGCCTTATGAGTCAACTGGGTTTTGAATTTGGTCAAATTGCCAAGCACCCTACTCCCATTGTGTTGGGTCAAATTTTTAAATGTCCTTCTGAAAGTGCCACAAAAAAGGTTTAGAATCACTGATCAATACTGTAGAATTCAGAGATGTGCTTCAATTTTTATTTACTCTCGCATCACGACGCAATCTAGGTCAAATGTATACTTATTAGAAAAACATCAGAGTTCCAAACTCGAATATATTGAATTTAATTCATTTTCATTTATGTACATATAAGTAAGCACAAGTTGTTTTTGAGTTGATTAAATTACTTTATTAATATATTAAATATTTAAACATAAATAAATAAAATAAATAAATTAAATAAATAAATTAAAACATAAATAAATCCAGGTAAAATGTATACTCGTTGAAAAACAGTGTAGCTTTAATGAATTCCAAGATTGACCTTCATTTCCCTCACCTTTTCCTCAGTAGCTAATAAGTGCTCGTTAGGATTAATGTAACATCTACTTTTCAAATCGTTAATAACGATTACTAAGCACGTACATAACAAGAAAACTAGATAACAAGAAAACGAGTAATAATTGTTTTTATTAAGTTAAGTCACGGACATCTATTCAAGTATTTAAAAATTTGCAAATTGCTATATATTTAAAACATATCGAGTGCGTTAACTGTGAATGATCGTCGTTATTTTTACCATGCATCGATTTTTTCTACCTTTTGTTGCGCAACGTTCAAAAATACCGACTCTTACAAACACAATCCTTTGACTCCCATTTATTTGCGGTCCGCCACACTGTGAACACCGTGAACACGATACCGTGATTACCTTAATTGAACAGAAAAAAAAATGTGGCAGTACTTCGCTGACAAGCGCAGGTGAAGGTAGACCTTTAAAATTTTACACTTATCGATTATACATGCATCTATGCGTAATCAATATTACACTTATATTGATTAGGACGCATGGAAGTAAAAATCGTGTTGTGAATCAGAGTGTAATACTGTCGCGTGAACATAAATCATTCCATTGTTGTGATTGGCTGTAAAATGGCTTTAAACAAAAGTGAAACCTGTGATTTATATTTTACTAATTTATGTACAAAAACAAATGAAGGTATGTGTTAAAATAAGTGATGATGAATAAATTTAAGTGGGGAACCTCATTTTTCGGGTCAAGAAAATCGATTGCTGGGAAATAATCTTACCATTAATCGAGAGCTAGATTATTCAAGAATAAAAATGTCAAGTCGATAGAGGCAGTATTTTCGAAATTATTAATTGTAAATATATTGTGTACCTAATTCTTTAACTTTAAACGCGTTTTTCTCACTTTTCTTTGTCTTTCGATTATGCACAACGAATGAGAAAATTCTGTCAGAATGACGGCTCATTTTATAGATATTTAAATTCTCTCTATAGATCATTTAAATTCTTCTTCGTTAATTGTTTTTTTATAAAAATATATATTTACCTTTTTGTTCGTATAATTAAAACGACTTTTTATGCGAAAAATGAACTTTTAATTTAATACTGAAGAAAAACATGCAATTTTAACTTTTTCTTGAAAATATTCAACGTCATATTCAAACAATTTTTATAATCTTTGCAAAAATGTTTTGGTTTTTCGTTCTCGGTGAAAATTAAGGATACTAGTCCACCTGGGCAGCACAGTTGGT
This sequence comes from Mimaenictus wilsoni, assembly GCA_027575185.1. Lineage (NCBI taxonomy): Eukaryota > Metazoa > Arthropoda > Insecta > Coleoptera > Staphylinidae > Mimaenictus > Mimaenictus wilsoni. Next base: position 15,503 of record JAODAC010002272.1, read on the forward strand.
GGTGCTTCGGTCTTCCGTGCAGGCGGACGGGGTTCGAGTCCCCGGGGTGGGCACCCATAAGTGTGAATTAATTTATTATTTAATTCACACAAAAATTATTCGCACAAAAATCCACACATTCAAATTCACACTACAACAATCACAACAACCAAAAACCACGCCACGAGGCATTCAACACTCAACAAGGATCACAACTCAACACATCAATACAACACAAAAAATCCCAAAAATCACAACAATAACAACATCACATTACCACGTATATAAAAATAAAATAAATAAATAAACATGTATCCAGGCTGAAGGACCAGTTAGGTCGATGGCCAGGTCTGCGGGCCAAATACAATTTTCTTTAAGGATGCTATCGAAGTTTTCATATGATAAAATTATACTATGCTTATGAATTAGGCGTTAGAGAACTGTATTTTTATGTTTACCTATCTTTAAAAGCGTTTTTCTCACGTTTTTCGATTTTGCGCACATAATTGAGAAAATTCGACCATACCGATTTGGCTGAACGACGTCTCATTTTATAGATAATTATATTGTCTAGAATATGGCGTTAATTGTTTTTTTTTTCATAAAAAATATGTAATTACATTTTTGTTTGTATGATTAAATCGTTTTTTTATGCGAAAAATGTACTTTAAATTTAAAATTGTGTAAATACAAGCAATTTTAACTTTTCTTGAAAATATTCTATGACATATTCAATCAATTTTTATAATCTTTGCAAAGACTTTTTGATTTTTCTATTTCGATCGAAACTAAGGACGTTATCGAATTTTCCATTTGAAAAATGTACACTGTGCTTATGAATTAGGCATTAAATTGCCATTCAAAATTCAAATTATCGTGAGTTATCGTGAAAATCGGGTATTTTTCGACCAGATAAATGAGGTTCGGCTCTTTGGGGGAATGTACACAAGGAAAAAAAGGTGGATTTGTGATTTTTTTAAGGGACACTATTTGAAATATCGGATCTGATTTTAACAAAAAGTATACGCTGACGAGAATATTTTAAATATTTTTTGTTTTTTTTTTAACTAGAAAATGTGTCAAAGTGCCTATAAGTTACACAAGAATGATCCGAACCGAAAGAAAAAATTTAGTCTTTGTTTTATCCGATTTTAAAAATATTAATATTAAATATTAATTAATCCGATTAAAAAAATATTGATAAAATGACGAGCGTTTGAACTTAACGTAGCGATTTTCAATGAAAACATCGTTGTTATTATGCCGAAAAAAACAAAACTTCATTGAAAGAGTAGTTTTGGGAAAAACGCGTTTGAAAATTCTTTAATGCATAATTCAATCAATTAAAAAGAAATCTTTAGGTTATAGCTTCATTTTTGAGAATTTGAATGTAGAACTTGCATCCGATACTTTAACTTAATCAAGTTGAAGATAACCAAATTAAATATCGATTATTTGGGTGTATATTCCCCGTAAAGTTAGAAAATATAAAATTCCTTTTTAAATAGATTTATTTATATAGGGAAAGACATTTTACGAAATATAAATGGGAGATTCCCTGGTGGAAGTTTGATAGCAATCTTGGGAACGTCAGGAGCTGGTAAAACGACGTTACTAAATGTTTTAAGTGGATTTAATTTGCAAAGAACTTCGTGTGATACATTTGAAATTAATGGAACACGTGCAGGATTTGAACGGATGTCAGAAATTGCCTGTTATCTCACTCAGGATATCCATGTCAACGACTTACTCACAGTAGAGGAAAATATGGTTTTTGCTGCTGATTTTAAACTTGGAAAATCACTGCCTCAGTTTGAGAAAAATACAATTGTATGTCAAGAAATTGTTATATTAATATAATACAATTTGAATACAGTTGAAAAGAAATAAATATTTGAAATTAAAAGAAAAATGTAAAACTTACTAATTCCAGATTGAAGATTTACTTGAGTCCTTTGGTTTGTGTTCGGAAAAAAAGACAAGAGCTGGAAAACTGTCTGGTGGCCAGCAGAAAAAACTTGCAATAGCCCTGGAAATGATTAGTGATCCTAAAATTATTTGTTTGGATGAACCTACAACGTTAGTAATTAATATTTCCAGATGTTATTGATATTGTGATGTTAAAAATTCAGGCTTTTTAAATAAGAAATTGCCTTTTGTTGTAGTGGACTAGATTTTTCTACCACAAATCAAACTCTTGAATACCTCAAAAAGATTGCTAACAGTGGCAAGACTGTTATTTGTACGATTCATCAAGTGAGTGCAAGTCATTTTAATCTCTTCGATCATACTTATGTAGTTGCTGGTGGGAAATGTGCATATCAAGGGCGACCTCAAGATTTGGTTCCATTTTTGGCGAAAATTGGTTTGCCATGCAACATCTATCATAATCCAGCTGATTACTGTAAGTTCCTCATTTAATTATTCTAATTATTCACCATGAGTACAAACTGAAATATAAAATGTAATGTAGACAAATATTTTGCATTTGTGCATTTTGTATGTATTTAACAATCAGCAAAGAACATCGGGATTAATAGTCTATGCCATAGTGCCACTAACAGGTCCCCCCTCCGCGTGGTAGCCCAAAGTATATTAAAAGGAACTTCTTATAATGGGCAGAATACTATGGCAGCATGCAGAAGATCAAAGTTTATTTGGATCACTCAAAATTGTTATTGTTATGTTACATATTAATGGATTCTTCTTGAAAAACTGGTTTTCACAAAACTTTCTTAGAACCCTTTCTCGGTGATTCCACATATTTGCTATTAATTTAAGTAATGTATTACAGTTATGTTAATTAGGTTTTGTAGTGATTAAATTAAAAATTGATTAGTTTCGCCAGCTTTTCTTGGTGCTATGTTTGGGTTTCAATTTCAGTAACGTATTAAAAATAAATTTATTTAAAACTAGATGAAAGGTAGATGAACTAACTAAAGTTGGCTCTAACTATATCTAAGTAGTTTCTTTTAAATACATTCGTCAGACAAGGCTGGTTCTGAAGGCACTAAGTCATGCGCTCTCAGTAAAAACGACGTCTAAGGAAACTAGACAACTTCATGGTCCGAAGCATAGAATCTTAACTCTAGTCCTCCATTCATTTTTAAAGTCATTGACTCCAAAAGAGAAAATGTCTATTTAGAGCAATCAACTTCTGCAACCCATCTACAACATTGTTATCAATCTACCATCATCCATCAAATTGTTATTACAGTATCTCTCTGCTAATGTTAACCGCTTTTCAGTAATTGAATTATGTTCGGGTGATTACGGACAAGATAAAGCTGATTACCTCGTTCAAGTATCACGGAATGGAGTCACATATATAGAGGATAATCCAGAAAGTAAATAATTTGTAATTTCAAATTTATTACATTGTATTTCAAGGCTTATATTTTAAGAAATTGAAAACACGATGGATTTTAAGGAGTTTGCCTGTCCGAGTGCGTCTTGGTTATACCAGTACAAAACCTTGGTTCGTCGAGAATTTAAAAAGTTACGTCGCAATGTGGTATGCAATATTTTTAAACAGAAAATGTACATATGTTATATTGAACTTGGCAATTTAGTGTGAAGTTTGAAATTACATAATTATATAGGAAAAAATCATTACTAAGTACTTGCTCTCAAATAAGAAAATGTTTAATTAAGTTTGTCATTTTTAATCGTTTGTAATAGTTTCTAGTTCCACTTAGATTTGTTGCCAGTAATATAGTGGGTCTATTTTTTGGAGTGCTGTTTTGGAACATTGGTAGTAATGGTGAAAAATTATTACTACATTACAATTTCGGTTTAGGTGTCATATGTACAGTTCTGTTTGCTGGTTTACTTGCTCCTGTTTTAGCATGTGAGTATATGTGATTTTTCAGTATTTAAATCTAATTTCTTTGGTCTAACAAGGAGAGTGTTCCAATTGTCCAACACCAAATTGAATGAAACTTGTTGTATGTGTAGTACATATATAGAAATAACTTGTGTAACGAGATTTTATGCCATTTTGTGCCGTTTGCTCAAAAATAATTTTCAAAGTTTGTCACAAATAGAACAATATATACCAATATTGCTTTAACAGGACGCTCAGTTGCATCGCTTACTTGGTGTTATTGTTAGAGAGCTTGCCTTCTGATCCAAGGTTCGCGGGTTCGAATTTTGCCTGCGAACTTTTTTTTTCCCTTTCAAATTATATATTTACTTGTGGAAAAATTTCAAGATTACTTATGAGCAAACGTCTCAAAACGGCATAAAATCCCGTTAACACAAGGTATTTCTATATATGTACTACACGTACAAAAAGTTTCATTTAATTAGGTGTTGGACAATTGGAACACTCTCCTTGTAAGTACAAGGTGACACTGTGATTTTATTCACGCCCTCAGTGGTTAATTATTCGCAATATTTGTGTCAACTATGAAGAAAATTAATTAAATTGCCTTTTTAAATTGGAAATTATTGCTTTTAAATTAATGAATTATTCATTTTTAGTCCCTGCGCAAATGCAGCTTGTTAAACGAGAAATTTTTAATAAATATTATTCGGTTTTTCAATATTATACGACAATCTTGACTTTGGACTGGCCAATTGCGGTAAGTAAGGCATTTTAATATATCCTAATTCTCCAGTCCCAATGCCGGGCCTAGTCCCTGTCCTAGAGCCTTTCCAACCTAGACCGAGTTTCAATCCTAGTCATAGGCCCGTTTCGCATCATAGTTCTCCTCTCAATCCTTGTCCCAGTTATAAAACTCGTCCTAGTTCCAGACTTTGAGAATTTGTCGCAGTTTCTATTATAATCACAGGCCTAGCTCAGTTCTAGACATAATGTCCCCCAATCCTAGCTCTAGTCCTAGAACCGATCCAGTAATCAACCCTACTCTCCCACCTAGCCTTAATCTTAGAACCAAGCCAAGCCTCAGTCCAATCTTTATCCAAGTCCTTCTCCCTATCCCTTCTTCACTACTGAAACGAGTCATAATCCCAGACATAGTCCAAGCCCAGTCTTCATCCCAGTTGTACTCCCAGTCCACTGAAACCTGTCTTAGTCCTAGACCCAGTTCCAGTTCCAAACCAAGCCCCAGGGCTAATGTCAGGCCTACCCAAGTCCCCAGGTCTAGAGACAGTTCTCGTCCCAGTCATACTATCTTAGTTCCAGTCCTAAAATCAGTCTAGTCCCAGGCTCTCTCCTCAGCCACTGCCCTCGCTAACCTAGGCCAAATCCTTGTCCCAATTTCTACGTTAGTCCCGGACCTAGTATAAGTTCTCATACTTGTCCTATTCCCAGTCCTCGTACCAGTCCTACTCCTAGTTCTGGATCCAGTGGGAAAACCATTCCTTAGTCTCAGTCGAAAGTCTAGTCCCAAACTTATTCCTAGATCCAGGAATAATCCTGATGTACCATAACACTCCTAGTCTGAAGTTGCAAATATAAATAGATTAAACCTCTTTTTTTACAGATTTTAACAATATCATCATGCACCATGTTAATGTGGGCTGCGAGTGGTCAACCAATGGAATGGGATCGAATACTACTATATCAATTCTTCGTCATTACTTTGGGTTGCGTCGTCCACGCCATTGGTTTCTTCTTTGGTACAATGGATATATCACTTCCCGTAAATATTCACTCCTATTATTTGACATAACCTTATTAACATTGACTATTTAGGCTGCAGTTCTTGGAGCAACAGTATCCCAACTGCCACTGTTAGTCATAAGCGGTTTTGGTCTTTACTTCAAAGACATGTTTTGGGCATTTGAGTATGCAGGAAGAGTAATTTACCTTCGCAATGGTTTTCAAGGATTATTAGTGGTCATGCTTGGTTTGAAACGAAGAAAAATGGAGTGTCCTTCATTATTTTGTATGTATGAGGAACCGCACCGGTTCCTGCTCGATCTTGGTATTGATCCATATCATTTTATGGAATATTGGTATGTGTTAATTGGTTGGCTGATTACTGTGATCATAATGACTTATATTAATATGAGATATCGCTTGTCCCGATGAAAAATTAATATTTTCAACCTATCTGATCAAAACTTGTACAAAAAGTGAACAAAAGTCATTATTAAGTAATGTAAGATAAATATAAATTATAATAATATAAGTATTATAATAGAGAAATATTTTCAATTATTATTTTAAATTGGAAACTTTGAAAATCCAAAAATTAGTGAATTATTGATAATTAAGAACAAGCCAAAATTCCAAAACACGAATTAGTTTTACAAGTAATTTGAGTAACATTCATTTTATTTAATTTGAATAAAATTTATGTAAAAAACCACAAAATACTTTATATATTCATTCGATTCTGCATTACAATATACTTGGCAATTTTAATGGAACAAGTCCAGGCCAAATCGTAGTCCCAGGCCTAGTTGCAGTCATAGTCCAAATGCTTAATTCCAATATTGGTCCCAATTCTCCTCTCAGTTCACGCACCGATCCTAAAACCAGTCATAGTTACATTTCGTGTCATAGCCTAGGCTTCGTGCCAGTCCTCGTTCCAGTTCTAGAATCGGTCTTACTTCCAGACCTAGTAGCTGCCTTACTGTAAGTTTTCATCCCAGTCCATCTTCTAGTCGTAGCCACTCTCCTACAACCAGTCCGCAATCCCAGACTTAATCCCAATTCCTATAATACTTCCAGGGCAAAGCTTAATTCTAGTCATATTCCCAATCCCAGGCCTAGTCTCAGTCCTTAGTTTAATCTTAGAACCAGTCGTAGTCTCAGGCTTGGTCCTCCTAGTGCGTCTATTAGTCATCGTCCCAATTCTGATGCTATTCCTCATCCCGGTTCTGCTCCCAGTTCCAGCCCCAGTCCTGGAACCAGTTTTACTCCTATTTCTATTCCTATTCTCGGTCTTGGTCCCAGGCCTAGTATCAATCCTAGTTCTGGTGTACAATTATAATAATCAGGAAATATTCTCCATTACTACATTAAATCGTGAACTATCAGAAAGACTCTACAACTTCGTGAATTAGACAGTTAAGAATAATCGCAATTTTCCAGTCAAGAGGTTCAGATGTTCGATGGTTGCTGATTACTACTGTCCAAACAAAAATTCCTAACATTTTTATGAAAAGTGTTAATTTTACAAGATTATTTTAATACAAAAAGAACAAACGTTAATAAAATACCACGAAAAACTTTATTTATTCATTCGATTCTGCATTACAAAATACGTAGCAATCTTAATGAAGCAGTAAAACCCAAATAAAAACGCAGTGTCCGACCAATAATGTTGCAAATCAACACCAATTTCAGCAATAAAATGCTCACCTCGCATGTACAAGCAATACTCATCTTCTGGACAAGACCATTTTGGACGATCCATACCAAACAATGCTACGCATAACATACTGAGACAGTATTTAAGATAAGCAAAGTTTGACACATATCGGACACTAATTGCCAAATCCTTAAGCATGAAACCAAAACCGCTCAGTAGCATTAATGGAGTAAGGATTATGGAACCGACAAATATTCCATTCTAAAATCAAGTCATTTAGTGTTCTTTCTGTAACAATGATGTATGAGTAACTTACCACTAATTGAAGACCAGAACCGATTAAAAGCCCGATGCTTTGTGACATTAGAATGACGAATAATTGGCCAAAAGCAAACATCGCAAAACGACGTAATTCCAATAATTGACTGGTCATTAAGTACGTGATTGCCGAGGTTAATAGTGTGCAAAATATCTGTAATAATACGAATTGAAATTGGAGAATTTGGAGAATTCGGAAGTAGAACGAAAATTTGACTTACCGCTAAAGGATATTCTGTTAGCGTGTTTGCTAGGAGATAATGTCGTAGACGATAATATCCGTTGAAAACTTCTTTCTTTAAGACTGGTGCTTCACGCGGAACTGTGGAAAGAAAGTTGATTTAAAGTTTTCTAATTCTACAATTTCTAATTTTACAATTTACTTGGATTTAGTTTAAGTTAACTAAATTGTTAGAATTTAATTTTTTTTTTTGTGAATTTACGACTGTCACTCGCTCTATTCAAACTCTTTCAATCTCTTTAGTCATATGAGAAATTAATTGCTATTGAATAGAATAAGAATTAATTTTGATCCGTACCACACAAGAATTTATTACAGTAATCTTTAATATATTTTTCATATGTATGCATCGAAAAGGGGTTTCGACGCACGCGGGCACGGGTAGAAATAAGCGATTATGAATGCGTACTCCAAAATCGCCTAGCTTGTGTCAAAATTGGAGCATGCTCGTAGGAGCTACTAATGAAACGCATTATTGCACGCACTTTTGTTCTAGTCGTCAGGGCTGCTTATTATTAAGATTTTTACATTAAGAAGTAAGCGTGCATCAAAGTCTTGAGGCGCTGTATTTAACAAATAATGAAATATACCTGGACACGTATTTTTGTTTTATTTGTCATGTTCACCTTTTATTAAGATTTATGCATAAAGAATACTTTGGAACAAACATTCTATAAATCGTACGAAAAAGCATCGCATGTTACTCGTGTGTAAACGGCAATTGGCCCAGTTACTGTCAGCAGCACGAGCGTAGCGAGCAGCTGCAGCGTGCCCAAAATCGCCGTTTCCACCCTTGTATTATTATATTCTGTTTTGCATATGTATGCATCAAAATGCGTCCATTCCTCACATTGAAGCGCGAGAAAACAAGCATTTTAAAGTAATCGTGCGTCATAATCGTCGAGAGCTGTTTTACTCGTCATGGCCTCTTATTCTCATACGAGACAAATCATACGAGCATTCCTTGCCTGCCGTACAATATACTAATTGGAAGGTACTTGATCAAAGTTCTATATATTACACCCTCCTAAACGTCCGCCATTTTGTGTTTCGACCTCTCTCACAATCAGTGCTGCAATTGACGACCGTCATTTGGCCTTAGCAAAAAAACCCATATAAATTGTGTTATTAGCCTGGGTTTCTCCTGGGATACAAATATCCCAAGCTTGGAAACTTGCGTGGGTCACTACTTCTATTTTAAACTACCTTTATTTTAATGTTTCAAAATTTCAAAACTTCATACTTACAATATAAAATTGTAATCATTAAAGCTGGTTGTGTATTCCCAATAATAAACGACAAAAGCATATAATAATTATGCAACATCCGTGATGCATCATTACCAGAATCGAAGTATAAAGCTCCAATTAAAATACAAACAGACACCGAAGCAAATATTCTCAAACCTGTTAGATTCTAAAAAAGAAACTTTCTTTAAATTAAGCACCCCATTTCCTCAACAACAACAAAAAAAATCGAAATGAATATAAAACATACCTTATTTCGATGTAATTTAAACCATTGCCATTTAAGAAGCGTCCAAAACTCATAAAAAGGCGATAAACAAATCTTAGTATTAATCGGCGGTTTTTGCTTCAAATCTTCCTCGGTTGTAAAATGCAAATTCGCACCGTTTCCAATCGCTTCGATCATCCGCATGATTTTATCCGAGCCGTAATCTCCGCTACATATTTCTATAACTGAATAGGAAATCAGGCTATAATTAAATCAATTAAAATTCAATTCGCGCCAATCAGTGATCAGTGACCAAACCAGATCTATTAATATACAAGAAAGCGAAAGTTTATGATCCGTATTGGGAAATTATAGTATGTAGTGTTTAGAAGGAAATGCATGTAAGTATACTTCATATATGTGCATATAAAGTTCTAAAACGTTCTAATTTCGACACAAAACTAGTACAATAATTTTTAACTTAAATTCATATTAAAATGCCAAAATGGAAAGTCCAGGAATAAAGCTATAGAGATAAGAAATTGTACAATAAAAGAGGAAATAATTACAGATCAAAGCCGTTAATTAAATGTTGTTCGTAATATAATGCATTGTGGAGGAACACTTATGTGTTAAGTATCAAGCCAATGTAATAATGGATTAGAAAGTTTGTACTGGACATAGAGTCTATATTTTGCAACTCTTTACTTAGTAATTAAGAAAGGAATATCTAGTATTAACGAAGGGGCGTTATAGGAAGTTTGATAACATAGAAAACGTCAAAAAAGGTAGAAATAGTAATTTTCATTTAATTCTAGTTATATGATGACATTCTCCTTGAGAATTCAAATAATTGTATTTATAGACGGAATAACATGTCTTAAAACTAATTATAACAAAGTGTAATTAATATTTTTTGCAACATCGAGCGTATCTAAGAAGTTTCTTGTTTAAATGCACTATTGCACTATTTAGGGTGATTAAAAATGAATGTCTCTGTTTTAACGCTTTGTAGTTTTATTGCATGAAATAAAGAGCATACATGAAATAAAAGAGCAACTCAAACAAAAATTTAGTCAAACATTTTTTTTAACTCAAACAAATCTAGAAGCTGTTCCCTTTTCGTGTTCTGTCGACTTTTTAGAGTGTAATAACTAGACACAAACCGGGAATAATTGTAAGTGTTCCCCTACAACTTTCCAAACAATTGCCATAATTGTTAATTCACGACTGGCCTTCCGAACGAATTTCGTCGGGTTACGCGTGAAAGGCTCTCTCGCTCGATACTTTCTTCGCTTGTAAGTTTGTCGTGCCTTACTCTTCCCTTTAGAAAGGCGCCTTTGTGCTTGCCTTAGAAATGTGTTCTTCTCCTTCAATTATTTTCCATTTCGTAGTCTTTTCATTTCTTCACTTCTTCTATAAATCCGTCCACGACTATATTAAAAAGGGTTGGGCGAAGAGAATCTCCCTACCGATTTCCAATTAGCACTGGGATACTCTTCGTGACGGTGTTGTTTATTTTTACGACAATTGTTTTGTTGTTTGCATTTTTGTCCAGGGTGGTCGTGATTATATTTCTGGGAAAGTTTCTCCTGCCTGGGAGAGGGCAAAAAACTTATCCTATTCTGCAGTTTGCAAAGTCCCAAAAAAATTATTTTGTTAATAAAACTGTTTGAGTTGAAAACGATTTAGAATCTACTTAAACAAAAAGATATCCGTTCTCTACTCAAGTAATTAAAAAAAGTGTCGTAATATTTGCCATTGATCAGGTTTCACTTACAATTAGCTGCACTGCAAAAGGCTGAAATGCAATTGCAAACAAATTTTGCAATCAAACATTGTCCTAGTCCTCAAATACTTGAAATACTTTAAGTCGTTAACTTCTGCGCATGTATAATGCATTATTTTATGTTCTTGTATAATAGCTATGTTTACTTTCCAAGTTAAGTTCCGAGATAAGTGGTCAGAATTGGTAGGTATAACTTCAAGCTGCATGCGTTAGTGCATTAGTTTAATTATATACAAGATAAGTCTTAAAAGGCTTACCATGATCAGCGGGATTCGAAAATATACTGCAGGGCATGTCAACTGTGTCCAAAAAATTAACCAGATTTTTCACGTCTCCTTGATAAGTACATTTGCCGTCACAGAGAAAATAAACCTGGTCGAAAAGTTTGAAGATTCCGTCGGAAGGCTGATGAATTGTGCAGATTACGGTTTTTCCTTGACGTGTTAAACTTTTTAATTCGTTGATACATTGATAGCATGATAAACTATCCAAACCTCTAAAAAAATTGACAAATATACGTTAATTTCATGTAGGAAGTGGTAGAAGAAGTAAGAAATTAATAATGAAATGCGGTTGGTTTTAAATGAATACCGGTGTTCCACAATTTTATGGTATTTCTTATATAAAACTTGGTAGTATTGGGAAAGACTAAAGTATATATGCTCGCTTATGCAGATGATGTGGTGTTGTAGGCAAGGGATATTAGATAGGGTTGAAAGGTATTTGGATAAAAGAGGATTGAGAGTGAATGTGCAGAAGTGGATGTTGTGTAGGAATGCTGGTTGTCAGAGGAGAGAGGGTTTAGTATGGAAGGGAGAGTGGATGTCTTTAAGTGCCTGGGGTTCCTGATTAGTGCAAATGGTAAGTGGGGGGAGCATGTGAAATGGATGCAAGGCAAGGCGAGGAGTGCCTGGGGAAGTGTGAAACGAATGTGGGGGAATAACTGGGATGTCGTACTGAGATTATGGGATGCATGTGTAAAACCTAGATTGTTGTGTGGGGTGGAAGTGTGGGCACTGAGTGAATGGGAGGTAATTGAGAGGCAGCAAGCATGGTTCAACAAGGATTTGATGAGACTCGAGAGGTCTACCCCCAAGGTACATTGTGTTGCAAGAAAGTGGAAGAATGACAATTAAATGGGAGTCGGTGAGTAGAGTAGCACGTTGTGGGGAGAAACTGAAGGGAATAAGTATCGGGTGATTGGTGAAGGATATATAGGAATGGATCAAGAGGTGGAAGAGCAGAAGCGCAAAGAATGTATCCGTAACAGTGTGTATAACCCAGGATACGGCCTAATCCAAACAATAAGCTCGGAGACCCGCCTATATTGATAAAAAGAACATGACTGAAGAGCAGGACAGAAAGGTATGGATGGGGTATGAGTACATGAGGTGTGTGTGGTGTAGGAGCGGTGTTGATTCTTGGGATCATCTGGCTGTATGTGAGAGGGTGTTGAATGGTTCGGGATGTGCGGGTGGGAATATAAGAGAGTGGTTGGGAGAGGGAGGGGAGAGTGTGACAATAGTGAGGCAAATTATGCAGGAGAAACGGAAGCGGAGGAGAGGTATGACTCAATAGAGTGGGGTGGAATACAACAGTTGTATTTTTATTTTTATTTATTGTGGTTGTAAATATTAGAAGTAAATTATTGTTGAGTTTCATTTTTTTTTGATGTAATGTAAAAGTCTACTGGAGAATGGTTTTTGTAAAGATACTGTTAAATTCCAAAATAAAAGGTTATCTACTACTATATAAGCACTTTTCAGGATCTATAGACTTTATAGAATTGAAAACGACACGGAAGTAGTTGTAAGAATTTCCGAGTAATTTCCTAATAGTCTTCACCGGAATTATTTATTCACGACTGGCTTTGCGAACAAATTTCGGTCGGGCTACGCGTGTTGAGCGTCACGTTCTGCACTAATCCATGGTCGATTCGTACCCTTCCCTTTACAAAACATGCGCGAGAAAGCAGTTGCACCAACAAAAAGCGACTAGTGAACAAAAAGCTTTGTGTTCTGCAGTCTGCAGAGACCGAAAGAAAATAAGGTTGAAAGTAAAACGGTTTGCTCTCTGAGTTTATGTTCCATGTGATAAATACTACGAAGCAAAAACCGCGGTATTCATTTATAAACACTCTGCATTAGTGTTTATGTCATTTTTAATTATTATTTTTAATCAGAAATCAAAATAGAAAAAATTAAACCCAAATAAATTAATATACATAAATATTTTTGACATTCTCGGTTATAGTTGAGTGCATTAATTATTAAATTATATAAACATGCGTCACATAACGACAAAAATATTATTTCAAAATGTTATTCTCACGTTGTTGGTTCGTCCAAAAATAAAAACATGGGATCACTCAGTAACTCCTGGGCAACAGACAATCGTTTTTTCTCGCCACCAGAAAGACGACCAGTGATGGTATCTCGCTGTTCATACAAACCGAGCGAAATTAAAACTTCGTTGACCTGTTTAAAAACAAGATGAAAATTAACACACAAAAGTGAGCAAAAACAGCGTGTTCGATTTCAATTTAGTGTTGAACATTTACATATCTTCTGCAGTTTGTTTTCGCTGCTACGTATACAATGCACAAACAGCCGTGTAAACATACGCTTGCAAATTATTGGCTTACTTGGCACGTTTTCAAATCGTAGTCGGTGGGACCGAGCTTGAAATCAGCGGCGTACATCATGTTCTCAGCGACGGTGAGATAATCGCAGAGATCGTCGTCTTGGGTGATGTAGCACGAGACTTTTTTAAAATCGTTAATGTTGCGTTCGATGCCACCGACGCACACTTTGCCGCTTACGTTCTTCGTCACGAAACCGGTGAGAATGTTAAGTAAGGAGGATTTTCCCGCCCCCGATGGACCCATGATGGCGATGAGACGACCCGCCGGAAAATTGCCGTTGATTTCATGGAGAATTTGTTTTTTATCACCTGGGAAGATTACGAGTCTTTCAAGAATTGTAGAAGAGCAAGAAAAGATGTTTTTTTTTAATATTTAATGAGTTTAATTTTAAGTTTATGAGTTTTATAATGAGCAATATTAGTCATAATATGTTCTGGTTCTTTATGACGTGTTAACGTTATAGAAAACAAACTTTGATATTTTGACAATTAAAATGTTAATAGTTGCTAAGCGTATACTATTGCACTGTATACTTTACATTGGCTTGACTTTTGATACATCAAATCTCCAATTCTAACAAAAAAAACAATGATGCGATCAACAATAATTGAAGTTATCGAAGTCTTATTGTTGGTTTAAATTCCAATACTGAGTTTTTAATAAATAAAAAGCTTACAAAATCTATTCGGGAATGATATATTGTTTAATAACAGAGGAGGCACATGAAGTTGCTTAGTTTTTCAATATAAACTTAGCCTACATTATCAAAATATAACGAAAATTAAGAAAAAGGAGCATTATTTAATAATAAAGTAATTAGTGTATAGGTTATTGATACAGTAGGATCTCCAGCCTGACCTAGCCTTAGGCGTGGCTCTAACTAATCCATGTGCCAATCATAGAAGTATACCTCAATATTTTTCTAACAAAGAGAGGTCACTTGACCTCATAGATTTCTATGAAATTTAGTAAATTTGGTAGATTAGAATCTAATTAAACACGAACGCTGAATAAACAGTTTTGCAAAAGCTATCACGTAATTGACCTCATGAATTTGCTGAAATTTGGTACATTTAGTTGATTGTAAACTAATTATACTCGAGCGAGTCAACTGAAATCTAGAAATATTATAAATATTAAAATCTGTCTAATGAATAACTTAATCATACGCTAGAATAAACAAAGTATCTACAATTATAATTGAATATCTTAAAAACAAGTAAAAGCAAAATATGTACATAAATTTATACGAGTATGTATATCTTCCACAATATAATGACAATTACAATTCATTGCAACTTTTGAGTGTAAAGTTCAATTGAAACTTTCAATTGCACATTTTTACGCACTTTGAATTATTAAGCAATATTGTTATTATCGCGGTTAAAAATGAGTAAATCAGCCATTTGCCAAGGCATCATTTGTCGCTTTTATGGCCTTTACGGCACACGACTATGTAACATTTGCGTCTTAAAACCTCACGATTTAAACTTACGGAAAGGAGTACAAGCATTTTAGCATTTATCTACATAAACTTACATGCAATTTATCCACGATTGTTTGAATACAATGCCATATTAATGGATATAAATGTACTTTTTTTTCATTTGGAGGGCGTTAAACACCTATAATATCGCTTCTAAGAAATTCATTGCAAAACAATTCCAGGGGTTAATAGAGGTTGATTAAAAATCGGAATCGAATGGTGCCTGTTTTTCAATTCGAAAATTAGAGAAATATGAAAAAATGTCAATTTTGTGACTACAGGATCCATCGATGTTGATGTTATTAGTTTCAACTTCAACGATATATAACATGATTTCTAAAGAAATAATCAAAAAACTGTTACAGGATTTAGTTGCAAATTTCATTCTGAATCGAATGGTGTATGATTTGTGTAGATAGGAAGAAGGTAAATATAAATAAAAGTAAAATATTTTGAAGAAGTAATTTCTAGTATCTTTTTGACAGTGAAAACGTCGCCGTTATTATACTCAAATTTCATAGGTTATAATATTGGTTCCAACTAATCAAACGAAAAACTGTGCCATGCCTCTGAAGAAATTTTCATACTGAATCGAGTTATAATCCTAGAAATACGAGACATTTAAAAAAAAGCCTAAAACAAGTCATTTGATGAAAAAAATAAAAAACATTTTCATACCATACATTTCTCAATAATTACCTAAACTTTGGACGTAAATGAAATATCAAATCAAACTATATTCAATAAAGATCCGATTCGTATATGTAGATTAGAAAATAACTTTTGAATAGATTTTAAATTTCACATTTTAGTTTCTGATTATAACTCTACGTGGTTCAGTTCGCGAAGGGCCCTCTTAATACACGTAATAATATTAAGAAATATTTAAAATGTCATTAAACTGAAATAATTAAAATGTTAATAATTTTCAATTTATATAATGGTTACAAACAGTACGTTTATGGACATTTTGCCTTTTAAGGATAAAGAGAAACCTATAACAAGCAATAATTCGTGCTCTTTTTATATATTTTGAAAGGCAGAACTAATACTGACGTAAAATTAGTATTTTAAATGTTATCCTCATGAAATATAAAGGAATTGTGCAAAGAAATTTAGAAATCTTACCTTTTATTGAAGACGTTGTGTAACTAATCTCAGAAAATGCCAACGCGCACATTATCACAATATGTTTAAACTAAAACTACAAGAAAACGAAATACTGTTAATTGTAAAACATGAACCAGCAATATGTGCGGTAAAATAGCATTTGCTGCTTTACTGCACATGTGTCATAGTGTAAACAATCATAAAATGAATGTGACGAACGAAACAATACATCCTGATTTGAATACAATGCCTGTAAATGCAAATTTACTACTAAATTCATGCCACTTATGCACTACATTAATGAACAAGCTTCAGGCATTAAAATTCAAAATTTCCTCCGTAAAAATGGCTTGATAATTTTGTCTCCAGTATTTTCAAGGAGTTTTTCCTTTAATTGCAGTTTAAGAATTTTTGTTTGTTGTTTTAAAGCATTATACGTTTAAGGCACTAAATAATCATACAAACACTTACAAAATCAAACTTTCATTGCAGGTGAGTTGCAGGAAAATAAACGCGGAAAATACGTTGCGAAATCAGGACGCGATCGACGACGCGTTTGCAAAACGAAGCGAAACTGCGACGAAAGCGCTGCAACGCCGTAGAAAAGTTTACAAACTTCCCAAGAGCAACACTGAACGGAATGTGGTCAGTAGTTGTGAGTCGATTTCGAGTGTTTGCGGTTTATTTTATGTTATTTTATTTTCGAATTTGGTGGTAATTTACGATCGGCTACGCGAGTAAATTCCACGCATGAATTATCCACAGCAGGCCGATCTGGAAAACAATCAGCAACAGCACGATGTACGCCATTTTAAAAAAGAGTGCAGGAAAGTTGATGGCAAACCCACAAAGCCTACTTATGTTGTCGTTGATTGTATCTGTGTTTCTGGGTGGATGTGAGTGTGTATGTGGTAGGTACTCGGTGGAACCGCAAACTCGCGAGTGCGATTCGTACGAGATGCGACTGCAAACTGCAGGCAAACAATGCGCTGATTATGTTTATATGCAAGCAAGAAAATCGTCGGGAAAGAAAGTGCGAATGAGCGAGGCCTATCTGCATATTGCAACATCATCACGACGCCGAATGCTGGCGGTGGTATCAACTGCGTCCAGGTTGTAAATCCAACTTCATGAAAACGCATTTGCTAACATTGCCTAGTTTTACCCAACATTGTTGAATGATGAACTCTTCTCGAGTGCTTTTCCAGCACTTTTCAAGCAATATGTGCAATTTGTATGTTATTTACGTAATATTTAAGTTCAATTTTATGCACAAAGTAATCAACTTTGATGGGAATGAGTGTATCGATGCAATGAATGCAAATCATTGGGTTTTTTTTTTCTTACTTTTGCTGACCTTAAAAACATGAACAATTTGACTTTGACAGATACTTTTAGATCATTTTACATAAAATATTGATGGAAGCATTAGAGCATTATTTGTCCTTTTTTGAATATATTAGGAGATTCGTATTTAGACATTATTTTAAATTAGTTGTAGTTCCGTTGTAGGCAAGTTTCCGCATATGAAAAATACTGCAACGGAGAGGGGGGCACTTCGCCTTTTGGAAATTTTGGATAAAATCGATAAAGATAAACATAATTTCAAGACACCATAATTTATAATTTTACATTGGAGTGGCCGACATAAATGTCCGGTTTTCTCGGAAACTTGAAGAGTGTAGTCACATAAAAAAAGCAAATAAAATACTGAAATATTTGTATTCAGCACGTCCGCGGTGTTTTTTTTACAGCAAAAATCAAGGACATGTGAAACTGCGACAAAAAATTGATTCTCCTTGATTCGTAGAGAGTTATTAAACAGTTGACCAATTATTATCTTAAACATTTTTTACAATTGTGCAGAGTTAGCATTAATGCATGTGTTAGCATTATTCACCCTTCAATATTACTAGTTTAGAAGGAGTGATCATCTAAACCAATATCTAAACCAACTGCGACAAAAAATTGATTCTCCTTGATTCGTAGAGAGTTATTAAACAGTTGACCAATTATTATCTTAAACATTTTTTACAATTGTGCAGAGTTAGCATTAATGCATGTGTTAGCATTATTCACCCTTCAATATTACTAGTTTAGAAGGAGTGATCATCTAAACCAATATTCATCCAAACTAGTACTAGCAATACTTATATTAATATATGACATATTAAATAAAGTACACGATTTAGCTTGATATTGTCAGATTATCTAGTGGAAATTGCGAACCATCTCAGATTTACTACAGTAAAATCAAAGAAATGCGAAACTACGTCACAAATGGATTCTCCGTGATTCCTGAGTTCGGTACAAATTATCACAAAGTAATTGAAATTAGTACCATATTATTTAAGCAGCTAAAATAAATATGCCAAAATGACTTTTGGCACCTGTTCTATGTTATAGTCAAAAGATACTAATTTTGCATGTATTTGCACGTATATACGGTGGGGAGGGGAGCTTGTACTTTAATAACGCACTTAGATATGTTAAATAAAGTGCTGCATGTTGCGTCACTGTGTATAATATCCATTCCGCTATCTAGGAGGACCTGTTACAAGGTGTTCTTTGAGGACGGCGCACACTGGTCCCGACCCTTCAAATTTGCCGCATAAATATTTCCAATTGAGCTAGAAAGATGACATTTTCAGAGTTTATTCATAGTGCTATGCCTGATTGATGCATTAAGTTTCGTAACATTTGTTCATCAGGAAGATTCCTCTTTGGTCATTGTTAATTTTTATTTCGCTTCTTAGGTTCCTTCTTGTGGCCTGATCATGTTGAAATTTCGTTTAATTACCTACCTAATTCTCCTGAATCATATGTAACCCTTCTGACTAGAATATATTTCTGCCGATTATGTTAACCATGAGTTTTTTTTTGTTTATTTTTCCCAAATCCTCTAATTTTTCGTCAAACCTATGAAATGTACTCATGTTTACTCATATGTATGGATATATCAACATTTCTGGTAGATGCTTCTCTTCAAACCTGTATTTTCTTAGTTTTTTTTTTATGTTTATCTTCAATCGCATATTTTCGGGAGAGTGGAACCTTCTTTCACTTTTTCATTAATACTACATCATTAAGAAACTCTTCTAGTTTATTAATGTATAGCGAAAATCACAGAAGCCTCTTCCAAGTCTCGTTTCCATTGACTTTTCTCGAGTGCTACATGACATTTGGGGAAATGTTTTGTAACTTTAATAATGGATTTTGGCTCCGCAAACATGACCTTCTAAACGGCCGAAACCGTTAAGTTTTGATACGTCCGAGATAGCTCTAACAAAATATTGATACCAATCCCTGGTGTAGATCCTTATCGAGATCCCAAAAAATACCTAGGGACACCTGACGATCTTAATCCGCCATCGCATATATAAGTCTATTCTTGGCATATTCTATTACAATAAGACTTATTTTCTCTTAATGCATACTGATAAGAAATTCATATTTTGGCTTTTGCCCCCATGACTTCCAAAACAGCAATTGGGGTTGGTGGAAGGGGGCGTTATTGTATGATATTAACCTGTAATATGAGAAAACCTACCAACAACGGAAAAAATGGATGGACACCTGTTTTCTCCGTATATGGCTTGTTTCTCTATATTTTAATCAAGGTTATATCAACGAATATTCAACGCTACACACCATTCAGTATTCAGTATTTTTCATTGTTTCAATGACAAAAAATAATCAGTGATTCGTTAAACACTATAATGAATGCTATTCAGTGTACCCGTTGTAATTTTCAATGATTATTCGGAAAACCTGATCAATAGCAACATTTTGACCATTGGAATCATACAATTTTAAATAAATTAACGTCAATTCAAAACATGTAAATTTGCAAGCTTGTTAACATTTCTATTTCCTTCTAACTATTTTGCTTTTTACTAATTACACGCACGAAGAAAGTGAAGGAAATAGGCTTATTCTTAGGAATTCTACTTATACTTATATTCCACTTGCATTTATTTCCTAGATTAATGAATGAAATCAGCAAGCTTTACTTTCTTCACATTGCTCTGCAATGAGGAATTTCGCCGCGTTTATACACAGGAAACTAGATATTACAAAGATAAGTGGCACAAACCAAGCTTAAGTTTTAACATTATTTCTTGTTATTATATCACTACGTCTGACTCTATTCAAATGATTATTGGACACAACTGTATTCAATTAAAAATGAAGATCATTTTAAGAAATATAAAATGACACGTGGAATTACCTACTAATATCGACAGCTAATCACACACTCGTAAAAATTATAATTATTGAAATTACATCATTTCCTACTTATTTTTCTTGATTTTACTATGTACATAATTTTAACACCACGAACTGTCAACAAGTTATATGACTTTGTAAGATTTTTAACGTTTGTGCTTTATTTACTATCTCGTAAACGTGTAAGTGTAGACCTTGTATTAAAGAAAATGGATATAAATAGTATATGGTACAAAGAGCAGATTATATATTATAAAATGAGAAAGAAATCGGCGCGGCTAAGAACATATTTCAGTGCTGACTTGCCCAGAACTACGTGTTCTAGCAGTACGGATAAGAACACCCGTGGGTATGTATTCCATTTCTAAATCAAAATTGATACTGAAATGTGTATATTACGCAATTGGAGTTGAAAATTACAGGTACCAGCAAAAATCACATTTTTAACTTATTTAATTTGAAAAAAAGCTAGGTCACAAAATATGCGTCTAAAAATATAGACAATTTATGTAAATAAGTATTATTTAAATTATTGTATTATTAAAGAATTATTTTTTAACTTAATAATTTAACTAATTAGCACAGAAGTTACACAAACTTTTATCAATATTTTACAAATTGGTTTATTTTGGTACAATGTACATTTCGCC